>JAJJMA010186859.1:0-16760 GCA_023529015.1 Papaver nudicaule | reverse complement strand
TGAGGCAAAATTGCCAAGAAAAATTACAAGGCTCAAAAGCCATATATTGAGGCAAAATTGCCAAGAAAAATTACAAGGCTCAAAAGCCATATATTGAGGCAAAATTGCCAAGAAAATTACAAGGATCAATAGCCATATACTGAGGCAAAATTGCCATGAAGAGAAGACAAACCACTTTGGATTTCAATGATCCTAGCTTTGAATAACAGTAAATCTGGCTAACTGGTGCTATAACTCCTGACGCGTTACTTGTTGATCTGTAAGTGCTGGCAGAAAAATATAAGACTCCCGGAGGCACTAACCACCCTCTTGGCAAACCTACCACTTATAATAGATCACCGACGGGCACAAGTAACAATGTATAGCGAAAATGGGTGCGATGTGGCTAAGAAAAAATGATGTCAGCTCATCATTGAAACCAAAGTGGATTTGATTGTATCGGCGGTAAAAGGAAAAGCAAAGTAAAGATTGCATTTGATCCTTATAAGGATTAAAAACAAGAAGAATTGGCAAGGAATTCATCTTCTTCGGCGACATAATGACTCTCCATCTCAATATTTTCAAGCATTGCTTGAAAGACATATGCTTCCTCACAAAAATTTTGGGACGTACAATTGAATTTGGCAAAGGTCGCCATCAACATTTACATAGCACGACAGCCATCCAGGGGCATAATAAAGCTTTACAATAATTTTATCCCAGCATACTATAACTTTGAATTTATATAGCGCTCTTCAGCTTCACCATGAGTCAACAAATGTTGCATATACTATTACCTTTGCATTACCCCGCTGTGATTTTAAGCATATACAATAGAAAAACTAACTTTGCTTTCAAGTTGCTTGGATGGAGCATACTCACAGGAACTTCAAACATCACTGCTTTCTAAAAAGATAAGGAGTTGATTACAACGGTCTTCGCCAACGAATTCAAGTTTGGCACACATGTCGCCGACTTGCACAGGATTAAATTAGATATCAGCGGATAGACATGGTAACATCAGAGGCTTTCAAAGTGACCAAGGGGCAACCGCCAAACTATTTACTTAACGCCGAGTAAACCAGCTAAGTATCAAAAACTTTATAAACATTTCATGATACGCTCAATAGAGATACATTGATCATTGTAAAATACATTTCCACTTCCCTTATGGGTTACTAACCATGGCAGGGGCACGATCACTAAGTTTGTGTTACTATTTGCATCCACAATATTATCTTTTACCTTTCAAATTTGCTTTGTTATATGCATTAGTAAGATCTTGAATTTGAGTAACCGCTATAATTTTATTCAAATGGATCGGCGACTTTACAACAAGATACCCGCTGAACATCACGAATTCTCGCTGAGATGAAATTGGTAACTACAAGTTGATGCACGCTGGGGCAGCGGCTCAATCTTATATTACCCGCTGAACTTAGCAATAAACAAGCAATAGTCATCTAACCGCTGAGAGATAAGTATCACTTACCCAAGTTATTATATTAGCATGTCATATCTACTTAGAGTTATTGTTTTCTATCGCATTTTACAAGATTCATAGCATGACCAACAGGGGCAGAGCCATATATAAAATGCATAAATCTTGGCTTGTTTTTGCTTTCAAAAGTCTCGGCTCTCTACTTTTCAAAGCAAAAAGGGGCAACCGTGTACATGAAATACAAGCTTCTTTTTAATTTCTCTATGACTCATTTGCAGGGCATCACTTGGTGAATACAAGGATTTTTAAATCAATACAAAGCAGGCATAGCGGTAAAAGCAAGAAAGCAAATATGTCAACCACAATCCGTTGAATCTAGAGTCGTTGCTTCAGAACCTCGCGCAAGAGTAGGGGCAAATATAGATATATATTTTTAAAGCAAGTTGTACTCTTCCGCTCAGTTCCTTCAGCAACAACAAAAATTCAATCAATTGTCACTCGCAAAGTCCGTTGATATAAAATTACCGCTCTGAAGAGTCACATGTAAACAGTTCAGATCAGGATCCTCAACAACAAAGACCGCCGAAGTATACCTTAGACTGTAAAATTCCTCATCTCCACTTGAAGAAACAGACAAAGCATTTACTTTCAAATGGAGATCGCTGAAGCCTCCTAAATTTTCATCAACCAACACTCAACAAAAAATGAATTTGAAGACGGCGGAAACAACCAATACCTTATTCACATTGATGGTCGCCGAACCTTGTCAGCCTACTGAAGAAAAAGCGCCATAGATTTTCGCACAACGGTATTCTCCACAAGCAATGGTTATCCGCTGAAGACAAGAAATCCGCTCAAGTTTACATCAGCGCACTGAAGCCCAAAGCTCAGAGTCAGCCAAGCACGATTGAAGACAACACGCCAATCCATGTCAGAACCATGGCCGCCAACAGAAGATTCGTCCAAGACATTTTGCCGAAGAAAGCCATCCAAATCAAGAATAGATCCAGCCAAGCTACTTCAAAGACTTTATTTCTTACTTCGCCTGCACCAGATGATGTTTCAAGGAGATTTTGCTTAAGGATTAATCTGCGAACCATCCATAAGCAAAGGGGCAAAATGTAGGTGTAGAAAATGCATTCTACAAATAAAAGCATCCTAGAGGTGAGGCTACGTAAGAAGAGTATCAGTGAGAAGTACAGAATCATCAACAGAATCTTTAGGTTTATCACCATGCATAGAGGATCAGTGGGTGGAACGCCAAGAACCACATCAACTAATACCGCTGAAGTTACATCAACTAATACCGCTGAGGGTTATATCAACTGCCGCTGAAGCTACATTGGCGAATATCGTTAGAAGAATGGAAGAGTGAACTGTGATCAGCGGGTAAAAGGACACGTCACCGACAGAAAGCTGAGAAGTGGTTGAGCGTTTATGAGAAGATCAGAGTGGTCAGATTGTCAGAGTTGACTCGTTGACTCAGTGGGATCCGCGTCAGCAATCCTTATCCAGTAGAAGACTAGCCGCTGAAGTTCAAAGAATGGAGATTGAGGTCGCCGTCCATGCTTGTTGGCGGGGAAGACACATGATTATTGGATGTTGAAGTGTACCCGCTATGTGGCGCCAAGCCAAGGCCGGTGTAACTTAGCTTTCCCTAGGAGAAGATACACCATAGAAGAACTCTAGCATAGGATTCCCTTTGAGGGTAGCATTGTAAATTTGTCAAATAGATCTCATATAAATAGCTATGTAACCCTAAAAGAAAGGGATGGTCTCTTCTACTTTCTCCCTCTACCTCCATCTTCTCTACTTCTCCTCTACTCAAGAACATGAAGAACACTTAAGTTCTTCATGAAACCTATGTAATAATATTTCCATAAATCTATAATAAATCCTTGTGTTTATGTGTGTCTCATGTATGATTATTGGGTGTATTGGTAAAATCTCTACTATGGGGATTTTACCAACTACAACTATAAAAGAAAAAAAGAATATAAATATTGTAATAAGAATATATATTTATGAATTTGTTTCCACTTTATCTAGATATTTTTTAAGGGTATATCTGCAAGTTTGTTGGAAAAATACAGATATAATTAGAAGTTGGTTACATTTTTGAGACAAATGAAAATAGTAATGAGGACAGTTAAACTGTGACAGAGGGAGTATTATTTTGGGCATTCATATGTCTTCATTATTCAGAGAATTGGTGCATTACATGCCACAAGCCAATTTCTCATATTTATGGCAAATCAAAAGTCGTATTTACTTGACTATTGCCACAGAGAGTTGCTGAAATCCTCTCAGTCTAAATGGCGGTTGCATAGCTCAATCCTTAGACTTCTCTCATTGGTTTAAATGGCGATTGACCGGGTCAATCCTTAGACCAAACCTAAAAGAGATACACAAGCTTATCGCTTAATCTCTGTTTTTATGCAAAGTCCTGAGTTTACCAGTAATTGGTACGACTTTGCACCTAGTCATCTTTGACCATATATTCAACACTTAACAAATCTTACGAGAATAAAGTAAGTTACATGGGGGGATATTCTTTAGGGTTTTGGTTTGGTGGTCTACGGCACGTGTGATTGCAACGGCTCAATCACTCAACGGAAAGAAAGCTAAGTCGTGTGAACGTTGCTGAAAAGAGGGGATGAGACAGTGGGTTGTTAGTCTTCCCTAATATTAGGCGCAAGACTCTTAACAACTGGTCCCACTTACTCCACACTCCCACTCTTCCACTTCTTCCACTTCTTACGAGATCATTTGGAATTCTATTGCTATAAATAGGTCACTCGACCAGTTTGGAAACAACAACAAGAACAGACAAGTTCAACAGTTTAATTCAGTGCAAGTATAATCAATCTATCTTATCGGTAATTGATTAACTCTTTTCATTCAGCATTCAATATCTAGTGAGAACTGAATATCCATTCTTTTTTAGCAATTTAATCATCAACATCACAGAAATTATAGCAATTCTCTGATCTTATCTTTCTCTGCTTCCCTTCCTAAACCAACCCTATATCCTCTTCTTGTAACTGAAGCAATACTCGAACGACCATTTCTTGGTTTAGGCGAGTCTTGTTCGATCTTGACCTCTCGAATACAATTACAACTTCTTATTACATCATCACACTTCACACTTTACCCCTCAGATTCTCATTATTATTTTACCCCTAAAACATTTGGCGACCACAGTGGGAGGTCATTATCTCGGTTGTAAGAAAATATGGTTGAAACTAGGAGGCAGAGTTCAGAGAATACAAATTCTCCAAGTATCACCGGTGGTCCCACAACCTCATCTGTTATGAGTGGGACTACAAATCCTAGGGTTAGTGGCGCCATCACCTCTGCTGGTCCCACCATCCAAAACGTGAATCCTATCACATCTCAAAACCCTAATTTCATGGTTCCCTCAACTCAAGTGGGGTCCACCTCATCCCCACCCTTCATGGACGTCCATCATGGGTCCACTTCATCCCTATCCTATGCTAACACGTCCCCCCTATCCTTTGGTGTGGGGACCACCACTCTCCAAACTAGGATGCCATCAGCTTCCCTGCTGGTCCCACCACCAAAACCGTGACCCATGTTACCTCTAATGTCGTATCCCCTCTGGTGGGGCCCAATTCATCTCCTCCTTTCACTCCTATGGTCACCCAACCTCTTGGTTTGGGCCTCACTTCGTCTTTCCCACTTATTAGCACGCTTGCCACGCCTCATGTTGTGGGGGCCATCATCAATACCACCTCCGCAGTTGATGCTCATGTTCCTAATCAAGTTACTATTTTATATCTGGTAAAGACTTGTCAGGGAAAATAGGAGAATCCTGAAGATTTCATGCAAAGATTCAGGACCAAAGCTCTGGATTATCATAGCAGGGAGATAAACGAGTCACAATTAGTGGAAATTTGCATAGAAGGGATGGAGCCACGTCATCAAGAATTAATGGGGAGATTCCAACCCCGCACCTTCCAACAACTCTATACAATAGCCGGGCAACACGCTAATGTTGGAGATAACTCTGTCAACAGGGGACTGGGGACTGAAGGCCCGCGCAATAAGACTGCCAACCCACCTCAACACATACAGAGTGTCACCACCTACGAAAAACCTGTGAGTCAGGAAGCTAGTTTCTTAATAGAGAATTTGTGTGAATTATTACACTTCTCAAGAGGACAGAGGGTAGACACGTTTGCTGCTCTCAGCCGCATTGCTTTCAACGCGGATTTAGCTCCGCCCTCACTGGAAGTTTCAAAGATGTCTCTCGCATCTGAGCCCATGGTGAGAGATATTATCTTTACTGAGGAAGATAAGATGGCCGAAGAAGGACATAATCGAGCTCTATACGTCACGGCACATGTCAAAAATGTGGAGTTCAAAAGAGCCTTGATTGATACTGGAGCTGCTGCCAACATCATAACTCTGAAGACTCTTCGCACTGCTAGAGTTCCTAAAAATCAAATCGTGCATCATCCTGTTGTAATGAAAGATTTTGAAGGAAACATGACTAATACCTACGGGTGTGTCAACTTGGATCTCAAGGTGGGACCCATCCAATCAAGGGTGAAGTTTCATGTCATCGAGAAAGAGCCTGATTACCACATGATCTTGGGACGCCCCTGGATCCACGACAACAAAGTCGTTCCCTCTACTTATCACCAATGTATGAAGGCGGTGCTAGATAAAGAAATTATTCGTGTCGCGGCGTCGGCGTCTCCGTATTCACCAATATATGAAGCAGAATTCTTCGAGCCAAAAGAGACTACGCCAGAGCCGCCTAACAAAGTCTACAGTATTCCTTTACCTGCGTGGGCTTCCATCAAAGACGAGAAGCCACTGTCACCCACGTCGGTTGAGGAAAACGTGGAAGGCGTACCTACTTCGTCAGGACTTCTTAGGTACGGTTCGATTATATCTCATGAATCACCTTATTCCAAAAGAAGTTATAATTTCACTACTCAATATGACGTTGAGGGTAGAACTATCTACTCACGACGGAAATGTTAGCAATTAACAGGGGAGGGTGGCGGAAAACCTCCCCGCTTCGAGGAATGTTATCAGAATGAAGGATCCTTAGAAGAAGAAATTCAAGAAGTTCCGCCACAACTACAGGATAGATCCGACTCCACCACTGATGCTCTTGAGACCGTCAACATAGGGACGGATGAGGTTCCTAGACCTATCTCTGTCAGCTCATCCTTATCAGCAGAGGACCGTGGAGCCCTGGTTAATCTTCTCAAAGAGTACCAGGATGTTTTTGCTTGAACCTACGAAGAAATGCTCGGGCTAGACGACAAATTGGTGACACATCATCTCCACGTTTTACCCGGCTCGAAGACGGTGAAGCAACAACCACGCCATTTTTGACACGAGATAGAAGAACAAATCAAGGTCGAGATTCAAAAGCTACTCTCTGCAGGGTTCATCAAACCCATTCATCATCCTACTTGGCTAGCCAACGTGGTACCAGTCAAGAAGAAAAATGGTCAAATCAGATGTTGTGTAGACTTCAGGGATCTGAACAAATGCTGTCCCAAGGACGATTTTCCGCTGCCCAACATCGACATGCTGGTGGATGCTACCTGCGGTCATGCCATATTCTCATTCATGGATGGTTACAGTGGATACAATCAAATCAAGACGTACGATTCAGATGCAAGTAAGACTGCTTCCGAACTCCAATTGGGAATTTTTATTATACTGTGATGCCCTTTGGACTCAAGAATGCAGGTGCCACTTATCAGCGGGCCATGACAGCAATATTCCATGATATGATGCATAAACAAATTGAATATTACGTGGACGATGTTGTGGTCAAGTCTAAGACACGAGCATCTCACTTAGACGTGCTGAGACAGGTATTTGACAAATGTAGAGAGTACAAGTTGAGGATGAACCCTCTAAAATGCGCATTTGGGGTTTCTTCAGGCAAATTCTTGGGCTTTCAAGTAACTGAAGAAGGAATCAAGGTGGACCCTACCAAAACGCAAGCCATCACCACGATGCCGCCACCAAAAACGGTCAATGAACTCAAAAGCTTCATGGGGAAGGTCTCTTACATACGGAGGTTTATTCCCGGCTTAGCCCAATTTGTGGTCTCGTTCATCCCTTTACTAAAGAAGGGAGTGGATTTCATATGGTCTCCTGTCCAAGAGGAGGCATTTAGGAAGATCCAACAATTACTACTATCACCAGCAGTGATGAAAGCACCGGTACAGGGGCGTCCTCTACTTCTTTACACAACATCAAGTGACACTGCTATTGGAGCACTCCTCGCGCAAGAAGGTGACGATATTGTTGAATATCCAGTATATTACATTAGTCCTACTCTGAAGAATGCTGAACTCCGCTACCCGAAGGTAGAGAAGGCGTGTTCTCTATCCAAAAGTTCAGGCATTATCTCTTATCAAACAAGGTCGTGCTAATCACAAAGGCAGACCCCATAAGATTCTTGTTGTCCAAACCGGCCCTGCTTGGAAGGCCAGCCCATTGGCTACTACAGATGTCAGAGTTTGACATTGCTTGTGTGACACCAAAGGCAATCAAAGGCCAAGCTGTTGCAGATCTTCTTGCGGCCTTCCCTGGAGAAGATACTACTTCCCTGCATGAAGATGTACCCGGGGAATTCCCAGAAATATCCTTGGTCAAGGAGGATACTTGGTTATTATACTTCGATGGCTCTACTACGCCAAGTAACAACACTGGAGGAGCTGGAATAGTATTGGTTTCCCCTGCCGACGAAGTATTCTCACACTCGTTCAAATTAGACTTCCGGTGTACCAACAATTCAGCGGAATACGAAGCCTTTCTGATAGGATTATCATTGGTTGAACAAGCAGGAGCCACCAATCTGGAGATTAGGGGTGACTCCAAATTACTGGTGAATCAAATGAATGGTGTTTACTCATTAAAGAAAGTCACTTTAGCTCCTTTTCGCGCTGAAGCACAGAGATTATTAGCTCGTTTCTCTGAAGCCATTATTATTCATACTGGTTGAACTAACAACAGGCATGCTGATTGTCTAGCAACATTGGCTTCGAAGTTACAGTTTGAAGGTATGGAAACGCCTCTCACCGTGCATAAGCGTACGCTTTCATCGACTTGGTTAGCACAAACTAGCGAGCCATCGGTACATGATTGGAGGACACCTGTCATTGATGAACTCACTCGATCATCACCAGAAAGGAAAGTTCGTCTCAAAGACTTGAAGAACTTTTTCTTATTACACGGGATCCTTTATCACAGGAATTCAGATGGATCTTTGTCCAGATGTCTTGGAGATATCGAGGCCCAACAACGACTTCATCACGTCCATGAGGAAATATGTGGACAAAGTCTAGTGGTCACTTTATACAGACGACTCCAACGGCTGGGATATTACTGGCCCACCATGGAAACTCAATCTAGAGAAATACAAGGCTCTTGCAGTAAGTGTCAATCTGTTGTGCACCATTCTGAAGCCTTGATGGTACATCCTGTCGAGGATTGGCGTGAACCTTACATCCAATATCTTCGGTATCATATCCTACCTACTGAGAAGAAAGATCCAGAAAGACTGAAAAGACGGGCAGCAAGGTTCGTCTTTCACGAAGGAATTCTGTACCGCAAAAGCTTTGGTGGAGATTTATCACGCTGTTTGGCAGATCCGGAGACGAGTACTATACTCAAGTAGATGCATGAAGGAGAACACCAAGGTAAGAAGAAATTATTTTTACAAGTTCATGAAAAATATTATTGGCCTACTATGGAAGACGATGCTGCCATGTTTGTTCGAAGGTGCCATCAGTGTCAGGTTCATAATAACCTTATACATTCCCCGTGTCTCCCTCTGCAATCCATCAGCAGTCCTTGGCCGTTTTATAGCTGGGGACTTGATCTTATAGGAAAGATCAATCCCGCATCTTCTTTACAAAATGAGCACATTATAACCGCTACTGAGTACTTCACGAAGTGGGTAAAGGCGATCCCGCTTAAGAAAACCAAGGGTGTCAATATAGCTCAATTTATCAAAGAGCATATCATCTGTAGGTTTGGAGTTACTAAGCACATCATAACAGATAATGGTTCGCCTTTCGTCAATCAAGCTGCAGGGGAATTACTTCAAGAATATGGTATTCAGCATATTTGTTCTACACCTTATTATCCTAAAGGGAATGGGCAAGCTGAAAGTACTAACAAGACGTTGATTCGGATTCTGAGTCGAACCGTTCATGATAACCAGCGGTCTTGGCATGAAAAACTCCCCATGGCATTATGGGCATATAGAATTTCTCCAAAGAGTTCTACAGGAGCTTCTCCATACTCTCTGGTATATGGTACTGATGTCATTCTTCCAGCCGAAATTAAGATTCCTTCAGCGCGCATCGCCATGGCTAGTGGGGTCTACACCGACATTTCTGGTTCTAGGTTTGCGGAATTGGATATTGTCGAAGATAGGCGTACGAAGGCATAAACTTACATGGAAGCTTATAGATGAAGGATTTCTAGAGCATATGATAAAGCGGTAAAGCCAAGAGTCTTCCAAGTTGGGGACTTGGTATTAAAGACAGCCAAGCATATTCAGCAAGATATGTCGGCTCCAAAATTCTCAGCTAATTGGGATGGGCCATATGTGGTGACTAAAGCGGCGCTTAGTGGTTACTACAAAATTGCTACCTTGGATGGAAAGCCCGAAGGTACGGTAATCAATGGAAAATGGCTCAAACCTTATTACGTATGAATTTCTGATTACTTCTTTGTAAAATTTTAAATTCCTTCAAAGTTAGTGCAAGCCTCATTTGCACTTAACAATTACAATCTTTATAAAACTTCTTTCATCAAAAAATATACCATTTATTCAATTGAGTTCAAAAAGAAAATCTTTCTTCAGAATAAGCCTTCCAAGAGTGCATAATCCCTCTGGTATAAGCTTTCGATCTTCTCCTGAAATGCTGCAGTTTTGGCTTTCAAATTCTGGACAGCTTCTCCCACTTTCGCAGTTTCTTCTGCAATTTTCTCTTTAAGGGTCTTCAATTCCCTTTCTCTTGCTTCCTCTTTAGCCTTCAAATCTGCAGCAATCTCACGTTCCAGGGTTTTCAGGCTTTCCACCATTTGATTAACTTTCTCAGCTTCCTCATCAATGGCCTTTTCATCTTCATCAATGATCTCGGGATCAGGGCCATCTGCCAGAAAGGACAATCGGTCTATCTTTATCTTTTCAAGTCGATGTTGAAGCCATCCAACCCTGAAATTAACGTTTTCAGCTGAGGAAAGTAAACGCTCCCATTTCAGAATAGTAGACAAGGTAACCTTGCGCAGCGATCCTTGTTCCATCTCTGATATCATCGGCATCAATAAAGCAACCATGGACACCAAGACTGGTGAGCAGTCCTTACCCAAGACTTGGGTAGTAGCTATGTCGCCGTACTTTCTCCATATTTTCGTATACAGGGAAACATGTTTCTTCCTGAGATAGGGATCGCATCTGAGGATCAAAAAGAAGACCCGCCCTGATGCTATTACCAGGAGGGACGTGATCTTCAAGGTCTACCACCGAAGCAGGACTGTAAGTAGGAGAGTGGGGAGTCTCAGTCATCTTCCTTGGGGGAGCGTGAGCACTCTTTTTACGAATCTGCAAAGAATAAAGAGTAAGAAGATATTTTCGTATCTAATAAATGAGATAGATAAAGAAGGGGATTTACTGGTGAAGAGTTGCTCGTCCTTGACATCTTGCTTCGTGGATTGCTGGTATTGTTATATCCTTCCTCTCCATTCTACAGTTAACTTATAGTTAATGGATTTCTAAAATATGAGGAAGCACAAGTGAAGAATTACTTACAGAGTTGGGAATCCAAGCCTTACGCTTGATGAATTGGCTCAAAGGAATGTCACTGCTGCTGTTACTCGACATGGTACAAGAAAATAAAAATGGAGAAGGCGTAATGGATGGCATTTCTGGGCGTATGTATAGGCGTGGAGTGATTTTGAATTCTAGGGTTTTGGGAATTCAAATTCAAGAGTAATTGTTGCCTACATAAGAGGAGTTGACTCAGATATATCTGCAAGTGGACTAACAAGTGTGAAGATAAAGTCTTATCGGCTAGGTCATCAACTTATGCTCACCCTGGAACACTCACGGTTTCCATGCTGCACAGGGGACTAAATGTTGATGGTGGTTTTTGGCGAGGAGGTCACAGGAGTAATTTTGCATCAATTTCTGGCATTCTGGAATAGCTCGAGATAAGGTATGAATTTATTTTTACAATAGGGATAAGATATTTGGTTGCCATTAGCCATATTTTAATATCTCACGACCCTAGCCTAGTAGCATGGTCCATATCCCTAGCCTACACGTAAAAATACCTATGCATGCGCATTAGCCTAGCTCATGCTCGAGCCACACCCTAGGCAATTCACGTCACACTCTTGGGGGCCTTGCGCCATCCCTTGCCTAAGTTCTTGGATGCCCACGGCCATCCCTTGCCTTAGTTCTTGGAGGCCCACGGCCATCCCTTGCCTTAGTTCTTGGAGGCCCACGGTCATCTCCTGCCTTTAGTCCTTGGATGCCCACGCTCATCCCTGCCCTAACTCCTTGGATGCCCACGCTCATCCCTGCATTAGTTCTTGGATGCCCACGGCCATCCTTGCTCTAGTTCTTGGATGCACATATCCATGCCCTAGCTTACTCTTTGGAGGCTCACGACACTAGCTTGGTCAAACTCTTGGAGCCCCGCGGCCATGCCTTGGCCAAATCTTTGGAGGCCCAAGGTCGTACCTTGGCCAAACTCTTGGAGCCCCACGGTCATGCCTTCGCCAAACCTTTGGAGGCCCAAGGTCGTGCCTTGGCTAAACTCTTGGGGGCCTTATGGTTGTCCCTCGCCTAATTTATGGGGGCCTTATGGCTGTCCCTCGCTTAGTTTGTGGAGGCCTCATAACTATCCCTAGCTTGTACTCATGAAGGCCCATGGTCATTCTCTTGCTCACGGCTATCCTTGCCTTCCTAGAGCTAAAATATCTCTTTCCCTAGCCTCCCCTCTACTTATAGATCCCGCTGATCCAAGTCCTAGATGATTATGGACTTTATTGAGTCCATAATACTCTAGTTTCCTAATCAAATTTGGAAATCTGGCAGATTACGAATTGCCTTGAAGGACGATTTTTACAGCCCAATCCGTGAACAATTAGGGGGTGCTTCCTTCACGAAAGTTTCTCCTCTGTGAGTTCCCTATAACATACTAAAATTTCGGTATTTTACCGAATATAGGCTGGCCTGGGTGATTTTATGAATGGACGACGTGCAAGCTGTCTAGAAATCTGAAAATAACATAATGTTATGGTGTATCCTTTTATATCCTATATTTAACTTCCTAATAGGATTATTATGCTATCTAACATAGATTATTATAATTCATGTGGCCTATCTTTAGGTCTTGGATTGGCAATGCTTATGCATTCTTGATGATGGCTACGCTGTGTTAGCATTATTCGCCTGTTTTCCTGATTATAGACTTGCTTCTATAATCAGTGCTATAATTCTTAATCATGGCTCATGGCTATGACTTATATTATTTTGGGCATTCATATGTCTTCATTATTCAGAGAATTGGTGCATTACATGCCACAAGCCAATTTCTCATATTTATGGCAAATCAAAAGTCGTATTTACTTGACTATTGCCACAGAGAGTTGCTGAAATCCTTTCAGTCTAAATGGCGGTTGCATAGATCAATCCTTAGACTTCTCTCATTGGTTTAAATGGCGATTGCCCGGGTCAATCCTTAGACCAAACCTAAAAGAGATACACAAGCTTATCGCTTAATCTCTGTTTTTACGCAAAGTCCTAAGTTTACCAGTAATTGGTACGACTTTGCACCTAGTCATCTTTGACTTAACAAATATTCAACACTTAACAAATCTTACGAGAATCAAGTAAGTTACATGGGGGGATATTCTTTAGGGTTTTGGTTTGGTGGTCTACGACACGTGTGATTGCAACGGCTCAATCACTCAACGGAAAGAAAGCTAAGTCGTGTGAACGTTGCTGAAAAGAGGGCATGAGAAAGTGGGTTGTTAGTCTTCCCTAATATTAGGCGCAAGACTCTTAACAACTGGTCCCACTTACTCCACACTCCCACTCTTCCACTTCTTACGAGATCAGTTGGAGTTCTATTGCTATAAATAGGTCACTCGACCAGTTTAGAAACAACAACAAGAACATACAAGTTTAACAGTTTAATTCTGTGCAAGTATAATCAATCTATCGTATCGGTAATTGATTATCTCTTCTCATTCATCATTCAATATCTAGTAAGAACTGAATATCTATTCTTTTTTAGCAATATAATCATCAACATCACAGAAATTATAGCAATTCTCTGATCTCATCTTTCTCTGCTTCCCTCCCTAAACCAACCCTATATCCTCTTCTTGTAACTGAAGCAATACTCGAAAGACCATTTCTTGGTTTAGGCGAGTCTTGTTCGATCTTGACCTCTCGAATACCATTACAACTTCTTATTACATCATCACACTTCACACTTTACCCCTCAGATTCTCGTTATTGTTTTACCCCTAAAACACTCTTGCATGCACAAAACACAAGCACAATGTATAAAACCTTACCCAATACTCACCCTGCAAGTGCTTTACGAGGCAATTAAGCACTTTCTTTTCTGCCCGTTCGAATTCCAATTGTTGCTCCTTGAACTTAGAAAAGTATCTATAAGAAGCAAACAAATCAGCACAAATATCCAAGGAAGTTGGAAAAAAAAATACTGAAAAATAAATCCTATCTACGACTAGAAAGTCAAGTATCAACTAAGAGTGTTTTGCAACCACTCCCCGCAGCGGCGCCAAAAACTTGTTCGATTTTAAAAGATGTACCGCAAGTGCACGGTGTCTAATTGTAGACAAAGGCAAGCATGGTTCGTCCACGAGGAGTGTGAAATCCAACTTTCAATCAATACTATTAACCAATTAATTAAATCCGATTCAATGATGATTGTGAAAGATAAAATTGCAGAATTTATACTAAAGGTAATATGTAAATAAAAAGAATCAAACGAAGCAAAGTAGGTTGTAATCAAGGATGTGGGAGTGTTAAGGCTACGGAATTAATTGTAGGTTATATGTCACTCATGTTCTCACCCAAAGGTCTCAATTTCACTCATGTATAGCGGCAAACCTAGCTACTAACATGGAAGATATATCAATATAAGAATAGACGTAACGATTTATCAAAATATGTATGTTCGGTTTTAACCTCAAGATATGATTCTTATGTACTAGCGATACAAGGCATAGATAGTCAAGAAAATCCAATAAACTTTAAATCCTAGGTTTAGAGTGGATATTGTTCTCAAAATTGAACTATGAATCATATAGGACATGAGACATGAAGAATTTATCAAACAAATAATTCAACTAAAGAAACGCAAACATGAAGAATTAAATTTTTATTTTGAGAAAACCTTGTTCAAGAACATGAATAACGAAACCTACAAAATCATCCTTCGCCATAACAAATAATTTAGCTACTCATAGCCATATCAAAATCAATAGAAAATATAAAGAAAGCAATATAAATCATAAAAACCCTTTAAAGTTTCTTTGAGTTCCTCCACAGTTGAGAACACATCAGCCTTTTTCTTGTGCGTCAAAAGATCCCTTTCTCCTCATGTTTCTGCCTGTTTTATATCCTCCTTCACCTGCATAGTCGCACCCTAATAGGTTGTTGTTCTTCTAATTGCCGCCTCAACTGAGCCCATCTCCAGCCACTGAATCCAGTATCCAAATCCGTCTAATGAGCCATCTTAACCATCGACCAGAGGCTAACCACCAAAAACCCCCACAGCAAATCCAATCTAAAGACCAAAGTTGACGGCAAGCAGCAGTGGCTTCTTACTGAACTCTTGGCACAAACTGGACCCATACCTCTCCAATTTCCTGAATCTCTAGCCTATTCAATTGTCACACCAACAGTCCACCAACACCATCACTACAGACCCCCGTTTCACCAGTACAACAATTATTCAAGCCCAATCCTTCTAACTGTCACATACCCGTTAAGGGGTGACTACTAGGTTACTTACTAGCTTAATGAATTAAATGTTTTCTGTTTATTTAGTTAGAGTAATAATGATTGTAATTTTACTAGCCGTTGATGATAACTTCGGATGCTTGTACGTGTCCTCTGCTGTGAGGGTTATCCAGTCGCTAGTATAAGTTGTACTGTTCTTCTCTATTTGGGGATAAGAAATGAAATATCAAATTTAGGCTGTATACGGTGCAGATTAAGGGTTTTGTGTAACTTTTGTACTGAAGATCAGTACACTTGGTACCAGAGCAGGTTACGATGACCGGACCGACACAAAAAGATTTCAAAGAACTCGATGCCGCCATTAAGGAGCTGAAGCAATCACTGTCTCAGTTCAATGTTAACAGCTCTCAGATTTTGGAGAGTAGTAAAAGCAGTAATGATCAGCTAGAAGGTATAGCCGCCTCTACAAAGGATAACAAAACCCAGCTTACAGAATTAGTCAAAAACAGTAATCTACAAAATAGTATGATGGAGAAATTAGTGAAAACGATGGAGCAAATTGCCATCAATACAAGGAAGGATGGAGGCGTTCATAAGGGTGTTGAAGAAGAAGTCACTGATGATGAAGGAGAAACGTCGGATCCACCTAAATAATCACTCAGATCTACATCTTTGAGGTACCCAAAGATAGATCTACCACTATTCAGTGGAGATAATCCTAGAGCTTGGGTAAGGAAGTGTGAGAGGTACTTTGAGCTCTACGGCGAGAACATTGAGGAGCAACAGAAGGTGCAGATTGCTTCATTACATTTAGAAGGAAGAGCTGATTCGTGGTTTTTGGATTACGTCTCAGGTAAACGGAAATTTACTTGGTTAGACTTAGCTGAAAATCTTTGTTCTAGATTTGAAGACTTATCTCATGATGATTTTATTGGGTGCTTCAATAAATTGTTACAAGTAACAACCGTTGAGGAATACTATTCAGAGTTTGAAACCACTAGTGGAAAATGGCCGCATTGAGTCACTACATAAGTGTCGTTTAGAGGCTAACTGAGGCACTTACTAGTGTCGGACGAAGTGCCTCAGAAAGTCCGCCTCAGTTTGATAGGGCACTTGTAAGTGCCGCTGTATAAATTCCAAACTGAGGCACTTACTATGTGTCTCAGTGCGCGACACATCATAAATGTCGTTGTACAGGTTTTATATTACAAAAAAAAATTAGATATTCAGCTGAATTCTAAAGCTGATTCAGTTGAATTCTAAACCCAAAAAAAAAAATCAAAGCCAAACAGACAATCACTTTGGAATTTAACA
>JAJJMA010186850.1:0-10016 GCA_023529015.1 Papaver nudicaule | reverse complement strand
TTACTAACTTTAGTCTGCTCTGCAGGTTCTTCAACCAGCAGTTGTGTATTGAGAGCTGCATTCATAAAATGCTCAAATATTGGTAACTGTAGGTATCTGTAACCGTGCTTTTGTTTGGAAGCTCAATATTTGACTTGAGCAAGTGGACCTTCTCATATCTGAAGCATACTTGTGGGCAAACGTCTACCTGTTGTTCTACTGATGAGCACAGATAAAGCATTTCTGCTTAGGTGCTGAGACTATTTAACTACATCAGTTAGTTGTTAAAACGTTGTTCATTTCTATAAGAGAGTAGTTAACGATGCCTTCGTGGTGGGGCAAATCTTCATCCAAAGAAGTTAAGAAGAAAACAAACAAGGAGAGCTTCATGGACACACTACACCGAAAATTTAAATCTCCGACTGAAGAGAAGGGTACTGTTAGATCAGTAGGATCTCGAAGACGTAACAGTGACATAGTTTCAGAAAAGGGATCTCGATCTCGAGCAGCATCAAGATCACCTTCTCCGTCATCCCAAGTATCCCGATGTCAAAGCTTTGCAGAAAGGACCCAGGCACAACCGCTTCCACTTCCCGGAGTGTCCTCTGCAAGAGTAGGTCGTACAGACTCGGCCCTCAGTGTAAAAAGACCTGGAAGTGAAAAATCCCCCAAAACCTCATTGTTTTTGCCTCTTCCAAAACCCAGTTGTATTTCAAACAGGACTGATGCCACTGATGTTGATGGAGATTTGGCCACTGCTTCTATTTCTAGTTCTACCTCAACTGAGAGCGAGGATCCATCTGACTCTCGTCTTCTTAGCCCCCAGGCAACTACTGTTGCCAATAGCCCTTCAAGGTCAGATTGCATGAAACTTTTAGACTTTCAATGTCAGTACACTTACTGATCTACTATTTTGGATCTTTTTTTTGACTTCGATTTCGTTGTACCTCTCTGCAGGAGCACAATCAACAAGGATCAGTTTCCTGTCGTCACCTTAAAAAACTCGAGAGAGTCGTTAAAGCCGGCTAATCTAGTCTTCAATCATCAAGTTCTCTCTACCTCACCTCGGCGGGGCCCATTATGCAATTATGCCCCTACATTACAGATCCCTCAAAACAGTGCTTTCGCTAGTGCTCCAGATAGTTCTATGTCAAGTCCTTCTAGAAGTCCTATGAGAGGGTTTGGTCCGGAGCAAGTCGCGAGCTCTGCTGCTTTTTGGGCAGGTAAACCTTATGAAGTTGCTCTTCTTGGATCTGGCCACTGCTCGAGTCCAGGTTCTGGTCATAACTCTGGACATAATTCAATGGGAGGAGATGCTATGGCGCCGTTGTTTTGGCAGCAGAGCAGGGGTAGCCCCGAGTGTTCCCCAATACCTAGCCCCAGAATGACTAGTCCAGGACCTAGCTCCCGGATCCATAGCGGTGCTGTTACTCCTCTTCATCCACGGGCTTGCGGAACAGCTTCAGATTCAACAGCAAACTGGCCTGATGATGGGAAGCAACAAAGTCACCGGTTGCCACTTCCTCCTAGTAATTCATCTCCTTTCTCTCCATCAAGTTCAGCTGCAGCGTCTTCTTCAGTTCCACGTAGTCCTGGAAGGGCAGACACTCCGATACCCCCAGGATCGCGCTGGAAAAAGGGGAAGCTACTAGGCAGAGGCACATTTGGACATGTTTATGTTGGATTCAACAGGTACAACCAGTTTTGCTTGTTAGTTTTCTGTTGATTCTCATATTACGTTTTTCTGTTGTTAGTAATAGTACCTAAAATATCTGTCTGATTATGCCTGAATTTAGCCTTGCAACCTAGTTTAGTACAGAAATTGGTATTAACATACATCAGTTCAGGCTGCCCCATGTATTACATTGTGATTCTCAGTCAGTATTCAAGGTTCCCTGCGCAAACAATTTTTACTTCTGTTCTCTCTCTGAATAGTCAGCCTCAAGTAATCACGTATTGTTGGTGAAACTTGTGGAAATTCCCCTCTTATTTTGTGTTGCTTCTGTTACAGAGAAAGTGGTGAAATGTGTGCAATGAAGGAGGTTACACTCTTTGCTGATGATGCCAAGTCAAGAGAAAGTGCGAAGCAGCTTGGGCAAGTAAGACTTCCAATAGATAGTGGGGAGGCTGGTTGTCTTCTTTGTGTTATTTGCAACTCCTTTTTATTATCCTTTAAATTGATATGTAACTTTTGGATGTTATTTTAGGAAATTATTCTGCTAAGTCGGTTGCGGCATCCAAATATAGTACAGTACTACGGGACTGAAACGGTATGTATTTGTCTGACGGTTTATAAATCCTATACTCTCTGTAGATTTCCTGTGGTACCATCGTATAAATATTTTCTTACCATCATGACCTTCTTTATCATTTGCAACGTCACACTGATACCATCTTCCAATAAACATGCTTTTCTTGTAACTATTTAATTTCAAATACGAGATGATATCATGCTCTATTTTGTGCTATAATTTGTGACATTCCATTTTAAGGAAATTAATTGGCAGCTGATGCTTTAAAGATTTTGCGTTTACTTCCCTAGTTGATAGTTTAGTATGTTTTCTGGAACAGGTGGATGATAGGCTTTATATCTACTTAGAATATGTATCTGGTGGCTCCATCTATAAGCTCCTTCAAGATTATGGGCAGTTTGGTGAACTAGCAATACGTAGCTATACACAGCAAATCCTCTCAGGGCTTGCTTATTTGCATGCTAAGAATACAGTTCACAGGTGCTACTCTCTTCTCATTTAAAACACTGGGGTAATAATAAATTTTGGTATCTAAAGAGATATCGATCCTTTTTGCTGTTCAGGGATATCAAAGGAGCAAATATATTAGTGGACCCCAATGGGAGGGTCAAACTAGCGGACTTTGGGATGGCTAAACATGTAAGTCTTCTCATCTCCTTAACATTTCCTCCATTTCCTTTTTCAAGGCGAGTCTACTCAACATGTTCATAGCGTCTCTAGTTCTCTGATTCTGTCAAAGATTCTCCTTGTTTAGAATATATACCATAGTTTAAATACCTATTATCTTCACTTTTCTATTTTTCTGCTATGAATTATCCTTCAAGTTATATACTTCAGTTGTCCTTTTTAAGCACATTAAAAAAATTCTACGATACTTTTTTGCAGCTATATATATATGTCACATATTATCTAATAGGTATTATTTCAGTTTAACTGGCTAGTATCTAGTTCATTATGCTTCTTTTACTAAGTGATTGCCGACAACAACGTAGTTTGCAAAGTTAAAAATTGGCTAATATAAGTTTTTGTGCGTATTCACGATATTTTGTGGTTGGTAAGTACTATACCGGTAAAGTTATACTTGACAAAGTGTGCTCAAACAACTACTTATAGGCATTAGTACATCCACAGTTATATGTTTTGAATGATCTTGATTTTGTTTTGATTCTTAAATCTCAATTTTGTACTGATATTACAGATCACTGGGCAGTCATGTCCATTATCATTCAAGGGAAGCCCTTACTGGATGGCACCTGAGGTCAGAGTTGTTTTCATGCTCGAGATACTGCTGCAGTTTGGTTTGGATCATGCTTTCAATTGCATCTAAGCTTCTCTATTTTCAAATGCAGGTTATAAAAAATTCCAGTGGTTGCAATCTTGCTGTTGATATATGGAGTCTTGGATGTACAGTTTTGGAGATGGCTACTACGAAGCCTCCTTGGAGTAATTATGAAGGGGTCAGTTGCTTGGATTCTGGAACATACATGATGTCCTTTTATTTGCATTTAAAATTAATCTAAGAAGTTTACTTTTTACATACAAAAGATTTTATTTCCTTTATCTCTGCATATTTATAGTCCAAGCAGAGTAATTTTTGTACTTGGCCTTATGTTAGCAAATGTCTGATTTTTGTTATTTTCTGTGAAGGTTGCTGCAATGTTTAAGATTGGGAACAGTAAGGAACTTCCGGCAATTCCTGATCATCTTTCAGAGGAGGGCAAGGAATTTGTGAAGCTGTGCTTGCAACGGAATCCAATTCACCGTCCCTCGGCTGCTCAGCTTTTGGAGCATCCGTTTGTCAAAAATGCTGCTCCAGTGGAAAGACCCATTCTCGGACCTGAGCCTTTAGAACCATCTCCGGGGGTCACAAATGGCATGAGATCTATGGTTAGATGCGATTTTTTTTCCTTTATTTGCCATCTATTATATCATTTTCAGCTTATTGTGTTATTGTCTGTGGTATCTTTGCTTATAACTTGTTCGATAAGAGTAATTCAGAAGTTCCAGTTAGTGAAATCCATGCTTTCGAGGACATTATTTCTTTGTTTCTAATCATGTCCCACACTGCCCGGACTAGTAATGTCAGTTGTAAACCTTGTTTTCTCTACCTTTTTTTATTTTGCCGGCATAACTTTAACGATTTTGCCAGTCAACAACAAATATCAACACTGATACTAGAGTGCTGTTCGATCGTAGATTTTATGTTCTTTTAAGCAAGGTTGCCATTTATTGAGATAGTGGTATAATCTCGGCTATATGGTTATTGGTTTGCTAATGCTAAACCATGGTTCTTATAGCTGGCACAGTATTTAGTGACATGAACGGGGTTGGTGGGTGCAGTATATCAGCATATTTATATTTAAAAAGAAAAAGAACAAAAAGATAAGACATCATCTCCCCTCAAAGAAGAGAGGACTAAGGATTTGATAACCTTAGAGGATGCTGCATTTAGATAAAGAACATAAAGCACTGAATAAAAATTTGTTTTCTTTTGTTACAGAAGATATAGGATTAGGATTCTTAAGGAAGACAGTATGGCTTTATGAGCCTCGAACACCTTAAATATGGTATCAATTGTTACTACCTTAATGAACTGGGTTGTTCTTGCAAGAAAGTTGATGAGTGTTTGTAAGATCTTACGCAATGTGGTTAAGGGGGAGTTAAGTTGCTTTAGGACACAGGCAAGGACCACATTGGATCTTTTATAGATTTACGGCTTAAATGCAACTTTGGATGTAGCTTGCTTTCACATTTTCGAGCTGAATTTCAGTGTGATGTCAGTCTACATCCTTCAAATCTTAAACTAGCTGCTCCTATTGATTTGTTGCATTTGTTTTCAATTCAGTCATTTGTTAAAATTATTGTTTTTTTGCAGTAGAGTGAATAATGCAAAGTTTCAGATTTTAATGTGGTTTCATGTCACTATTCAGGGCGTGGGGCATGCAAGAAACCTTTCTTCCTTGGATTCTGAAGGATCAGGATCAGGATCACATCAGTATAGAGGTGTAAAAACATTTCCAGCTTCCAGGTCAGATAGATGTCCTCAACTCCTTTTTATATATCAATTGTAAATTGAAACTTGAGTTTGACTTGGATACCATTTTGATTTTATTTGCGTGTCCAGTGATAGCCAATTCCTGAAAAACTTATCATGTCCAGTATCTCCCATCGGAAGCCCTCTTCTGCATGGAAGATCATCACAACATATGAACGGAAGAATGTCTCCTTCTCCCATATCTAGTCCACGTACAACTTCTGGCTCATCGACACCTCTAACTGGTGGCAATGGTGCGATACCATTTCATCATTTGAAGCATGCTTATTCCCATGAAGGGTTTGGTTGTAGCATTTCAAGGTCTCCGAATAGCATCTACGGCAATGGCTCTACCTATCATGACACAAAACATGATCTCTTTCGAGGGCTTCAGCCTGCATCTCATGGCTTCCGGGAATTAATGGCGTCAGATAATGAAGTTCGTGGAAAGCAATTCGGTAGGCCTGCTCACGGAGACCAAAGGGAATTTTCTGATGTACAAACAGTTTTGGCCGACCGTGTATCTCAGCAGCTTTTGAGGGATCAAATAAAATTGAACCCATCTCTGGATCTTAATCCTGGCTCTCCAATGCTTGGGCGCAGCAATGGCATGTAATGTCGCATAGACCTATGCAGTCCAAGCCTGACTCTTGCGCAAATCAGACGATCGTCTAGGTCAGTTCATTTTGGGGGGTTGCAACAAATCCATTTGTACAATAAGGACCAGAAAGGAAAGTCAAAATTCATGGAATAAAATTAGATTATTTTGAAGCTGTGGCTGAAAAGGGGAAGATGGTTCCGAGCCGTTAAGAAAAGTGACTGTTGTTGGGACTTGTTGGCAGATATGGTTATTCAAGTTTTATATGAAGTCAAGTTTTGAGCCGCTAAGCTTTCAGCTAAACTAACTTATTGGGGATTGACAAGAAAGTCTACACTCTGAAGTGAAATATGAGAGCAGCTTACAGTAATCCAAATTTCAGCAGTTCCGAGAATAGGCGGGAAAGCATTCCTAGTAGTGGAAAGAACTGTAAATTATTATAGGTCATAGCACAAATGAAAAAAAAGAGAGAATATGAGCATGTTGCAAAAAGACTAGCAGCATTTGGCACCAACTTTACATTTTTTTCTTTCCTAATATCTTGTTCTGAAATCGGGTGTACAGAAGGTGGGGGGAAGGATTTTAAGGGCCAGATTTTGCCAATGTTGTAGTTCTGGGTAGAATTTTTTTGAGCCTGTACATCAGTTTCTGTTGCATTATTAACAATGGAAGGGGATGATTGCTGACTCTTGTTGTAGACTTTTTCTGTATGTACATCTGCAGTGAATTGAAAATGTTATTTCTGTTTAACACTTTTTTTTGAGGTCTCTCTTCTGTCTGTAAGAAAGGAAACAAGTAATGGTAGCATGTCTGGAAATCTGATGAGCTCTCCAAACAAGTAAAAGGTTGGATCGAAGCCCACTAACTACAAGCCCAGGTAGCTAGCTTGGCCAAGAAAAATCCTCCGGCAGACAAGTTTCGAACTCCGATTGCCGCTTTGTCCTTATCGCACGTCTGCATAACTTATTTGCTTGAGTGAAGCGCTACTATATTGGGTGGAGTTGCACCTCATACTCTGTGGGAGTATAACCTTTTGCATGAAATTTTGCATATCAATTCACTCGCATTTTTGCTCCGGTTATACGATGATTTTTCTCTGAGGAAAAATTAAACCGAGCATAGAGTTTTAACTTACATACCTCTTCTAATTACTCCAAAGAGTAAGGAAGAATATTTCATTGATGTAAAATTGATCGAGGTAAACAGTGAAACTGTACCATAAACATAGAGCTGTTGTCCATCAACAAGACAACTGGAAGCGGAGGCATTTATCAAGGCATATACTGGATGGGTTCAAGTGTTGAACGCTATAATAATAATTCTAATGTCGAAGTGTATGTCTGGATACCACCATATATAGGATATATCTGAAACTTCTATCTATATGCTGAAGATAAATGAAAATTTCTCCAATCAACATAGAATGGTTAAGAGAAGAGGCTCACTGAAACTAAAGTTTACTACCAAGAAGAAGAAAAACACAATATAGAACAGGTAGAACTCCACTGAAATGATGAAGACAAATCTTTGACTAGCAGTTTCACATTATACCCAATTTTTTGATTAAAGAAAGACAGTTGCATACACTTGCAGTATCTCCTAAGAAATACTCCCTCCGTCCCACATAAATTGAGCTAGTTCCTTTTTCTGGCTCGAGCTAGTTCCTTTTTCTGGCTCAGACCTCTCTACACGTAAGTACCCGTGTTAAGCGAAACCAGGCTCTCCATATAACTTACTGGTTCTACCACACCGTATTTGGAAACATTCTGCACATAAAGTCTTCTCCCTATTCCAGTGGTTGGATCAAATAAAACAAATCCGAACTCAATATCAATTAGATTTTCCTCATTTTCAAGAGACCATATTGGCTTCAAGTACCGCTCTCTGTAATATTTGTTGAGCAAGTCTTTCACTAATACAAGGAAGCTTGCGAGAGTCCTATTCTAGGTAACCAAGTAAACCGACTTGGGTTAGAATAAGGAAATTGTGAAGTTAGGAAACCGTCTAGGATTTGGACATCGAGTATACTTGACATCCAAGTATTGAAGGTTATAAATAGGTGGTAGTCTCTTGAGTCTTAGACACACGGAGACACAGACATAGAGGTGGAGAGACATAAGGGTTTTCTTCTAGTCGTAAGGTTACACAACGTTGAGACTTGTTCTTGTAAGGGTTGTGAGATTAGAGAAAACAGCAAGGGACTATACCGTGTGGTTCTTGTAATTGTTCTTCAGATTTTCCATAGTGAAAGGTTCATCATCGTCAAGTGGAGTAGGCATTGCCGAACCACTATAAATCTCTGTGTTGTGGTTTGCTTCTTCTTTATTCTTTTGTGGTTGTTGTGTGTGCTTGCTTATTCTCGTCTGTGTGTGCGCTTGTGTGTGTCTAGAGCTAAACAGGACTGGTATTGATTGCTACACTCTCTACATAATATGCCCTCGGTAAAGGTGAACTGTTTACTCCAGGATACATCAAATCCATGTCCTTGCATCACCCGTATGTCAGTGCGTAACATAATGTTCGAAACAACTAAACAAAGGCAATCATCTCTCAGGATTCCTAGATTTTTATCGGCATACTGAGGATATAACATAGTTTCTGCTGCAGGTAATGATACATCAACGATTCTCTCATTGCTAACATCAAAAGACATAATAACTTCGGTAGAGGATGCTTGGGTGATGGCAACACCTAACCAATGGAGAGCTCCTTTGAAATGCAAACCAGGAGATCTTCTTTTACAAGAAAATATGTAAGGAATTGTTTGAGTGCAATTCCATGTACTTGATCCTAATGTATAAACTTCAACTGTTGAACAACTTAAGTTTTGATAACCCGAGATCCTTACCAACTTGTAGTCATTGATTATGCAATCATAACCAAACCCATATCTAACACCGCACGAGTTTACTGAATAGACCTTACGATAATGCATTGGTACTGGTATTTCCTTATACTCCCTGGTTGTTGGGTTCCATATGCAAATAGTGTTGTCCTCATAGTACATAGTTGTAGGATTATAATCACTTACAATGACCATGCAAATCAAGCCATTACAAGAACCCCATATATGAATACGATTACGTTTTTTATGTTCGAATGGGTAAATCATCCGAACTGCTCCACTGCATTCACATGATGATGGATCATCCACAGACATTGAGTATGACGATACTGAAGCATAATCTATTGAGTAAGTTGCACTTGCACATGGATGCTTACCTTTTTCCATGTACAAATGTAAAAACATGAGCTTAGGGTGCTTTTGTTTTGGAGTGTAAAGTCAATATGATATTTGATAAAACTAGGGCTACAAAGTAGAGTGTGCCAGAGCTTGCATACATACCTACACCTTATGATGGAATTCACTGGTAACCTTAAAAGTATATTTTCTTGAATCTCTTCAGGAATGTACGACAAAGTCGACTTAGATGTTTTTTCCATCGAATTGGAATTCCTTAAAACCTAGAAGCAGCAGGAACGCCTTATAAACAGAAAATATTAGGGCTTGCAAGAATAAGTGTGCCTGCACTGCGCATGGCATATGGTTGCAAGAAAGGCTGATGTTTTCTCTTCTAGTTCTGCTGCACAAAAAAATTACGCGGTTTGGACTGGATCTGTTCAGCGGGCAGTCTCAGTGTATGGTTTCAGATCTGTCTGGGGCTGGCAGGACTGAGAATTTAAAAAATTTCTCTAAAATTAAGTTTGTATAGAATTTGGAATATTTAAAGAGTTGTACTTATAAATAAGAGGAACAGCTAGCAGAAGACAGATATCTCTGCCTTGAAAACTCTTGCAAGAAGAAGAAGAAGCTATGTCAGACCTACTACCAGAAGAAATCCAGGTAGAGATCCTTTTAAGGTTACCAGTCAAATCCCTCTTATCATGTAAGTGCATATGCAAACGATGGCACAGTCTAATTTGTGATACGAATTTTATTAAGAATCACCTTAACCGCAGTATCCAATCAAACAACCATAGGGTCTTTGTTAATTATAAGAACTTGGCCAATCCGGACCATCTTATTCTCCGTAGCACTTCAGGTTTTGCTTCAACATCTTTGACATCTTCACAATCCTTGCCATATGATGGATATCTTACAGTACATTACCCTTTGCAAGATATCAAGGAGCCTGATAGGGTTAAGATTTTG
>JAJJMA010186838.1:0-11774 GCA_023529015.1 Papaver nudicaule | reverse complement strand
AATCAATGATATCATCTTAATTTTGATCTACATATCAAAATCTAAGAACGGTGAAGCTTTACACCGGATAAACCTTGGAAACCCACTCAGAATCATCTGTTACAGTGCCCCTTTTACTCATAAGCTTCCATGGGAATGGAAGAAAGTGATAATTCCACCAAAAGTACTGATAAAAAGGTCAGAATTTTACCCGGGTCAGCTATGGTCACAGGCTCTGACCCGCATCCAGACCCGGTTTTAAAGCAATTTTCTTGTGAACTAGTACAGCTCCACGCGCTATGCGCGTGATTTATCTTATACCTTGGTCCCAAGGTCCCACCACGTCTCCACTCAATTGTAAATTACATACTTAACCTCCTTTAATTTTTTTTCAAACAACTGTGCTCCATAAAAGGCAGGATAAGGTGGTAATTATGCTCATTATATTATCAATTACCGTTATACCCTCACAAATTTATACAAAATGTATATGTAAAAATGTAAGAATGAGGGCAAAATCGTCTAAAACTTTTACACATCCATTTTCTTTCTAGGGTGTATCTTCTTCATTGTTGTCTCACTGGGGAGTTGAGATCTGTGTAGGCACTGGGTTGTAGCAGCAGAAGGGAAAAGAAGAGGTAAGAATCCCTAAAGTTGGAATCTTGATTTGATTTCAGTCTATTATTGTTATTATCATCTAGTTCTGAATATGCATTTGAAAGAAGGATGTTCACTGCTACTTAGAGTAAAAAAACCCCAAATTTCATTTCTCCTCAACACCCAAACACAAACAATCCCTAAACTTGACAAAACCCCAAAAATCACCCTGCACACAGAAAAGAAATCCAAGCTGAATAATGATCAGTATCCTAACCCACCTCTAAATGAGTATAATGTTGTTAATCGTTTGAATGGCGAAAAAGATATCACTGTTGCATTAGAGTATTTCAAGTCTGTTGTTGCAGGGTTTTTTAAGCACACTCAATTGACATACAAAACCATGATTAACAAATTAGGTCATGAAATTGAGTATTTGGATGGTATTCAGTACTTACTGCAACAAATGAAATTAGAAGGGATAAGTTGTTCCGAAGATATTTTCGTTAGTGTTATCGATTCGTATAAGCGAGCTGGTTTGGGTGAACAGGCGTTGAAGACGTTTTATAGGATACAAGATTTCGATTGTAGACCGAGTGTCAAGATTTATAATCATCTTTTGGATGCGTTGCTTAATGAGAATAAGTTTCGGATGATTATTCCGGTTTATAATAACATGAAGAAAGACGGTGTGGAGGTTAATGTTTTTACGTATAACATTCTTCTCAAGGCGTTGTGTAAGAATAACCGAGTCGATGGTGCACATGGGTTGCTTGTGGAAATGTCTAAGAAAGGTTGTTCGCCTGATGATGTAAGCTATACTACTATTGTTTCTTCTTTGTGCAAGCTTGGCAGGTTAAAGGAAGCAAGGGAACTTGTGAGCAGGGTCAATCCGATTGTGCCTGCTTATAATTCTTTGATAAATGGGTTTTGCAGGCAGTTTGATATCAAGGAGGCATTTGTTTTGTTAGGTGAAATGATGAGCAGGGGAATTACCCCTAATGTCATCACATACACTTCAATTATCGATGCTCTCTCTAATACGATGGATGTTGATCAGTCTCTTTCTGTTTTGGCTCAAATGTTTGTGAGAGGATGTCAACCTAATGTTCATACTTTCACTTCTTTGATGAATGGGTTTTTCAAGAAAGGTGCAGTGCATGAAGCTCTTGATGTGTGGGATCGAATGGATGGAGAAGGTTGTGATCCGAATGTTGTTACCTATAATACAGTGCTTCATGGTTTATGCCTCAACGGAAATCTTGATATGGCCCTATCTTTTTTTGATCAAATGGAGGTTAGTGGCATCTCTCCAAATGTTAGAACCTACAGTACTCTTATTGACGGGTTAGGTAAATCGGGAGACTTGGATGGTGCAACCAAGATGTGGAATAAGATGGTAACAGGTGGTTGTCGCCCTAATGTCGTGGTGTTTACCTGCATGGTGGATGCCCTTTGTAGGATGTGTATGTTCAACCAAGCCTACTGCCTTATTGAGAATATGAAATTGGAAGGTTGCCCTCCTAATACAGTAACATTTAACACACTCATAAAAGGTCTATGTAGCAGCAGAAGAGTAGATTGGGCCATCGAAGTGTTTGATGAAATGGAAAAACATGGCTCTGACTGTTCGCCTAATGCCACAACATACAATGAGCTGCTGGATGGTCTGAACAAGGAAGGCAACATTGAAGAAGCCTTTCGGCTAGTAAAGGAGATGATGACAAGGGGAATCAGTTTGAATTTAGTAACTTATAATACTGTCATTTATGGACTATGCACCGCTGGTATGGTTGATGAGGCTTCACAATATTTGGGGAGAATGGTTGTTCATGGAATTCATCCGGACACGATAACCTATAATACTTTTATTCACGCCTACTCTAAGCAAGGTAATGTCAAGGATGCTATTAAACTGATGGAAGGAATGGCTGCACAAGGGTGCAACCGCGACATATTTACATACACAAGTCTTATATATGGTCTCTGCGAAGTTCTCAGTTTGGAAGAAGCAATGGTTTATCTTGATAAGTTGTTGAAAGAAGGGCTGTCCCCGAATGTTGCTACATGGAATGTGTTAGTGCGCAGTATTTTCAGCATATTGGGGTTTTCTGAACCGGTTCAACAGGTAGAGAATATTCTGGGTGAAGGATAGTGCTCAACAGGGTATCAGGAATTTGTGGGAACATGATGTTTGTACAGATGTTGTTCCTTGCATCTGAATTGTTTCAAAGCAAGCGCCGGAGTTGGAGTTCATATGTTCAGTAAGTATAACACATGCCTACCCTGCTCTGCGTTTTTTCTTTGCAAGCTGCTCCCCTGTTTCTACACCATCTATTTCTGCTCCCGGGGACATTTTTATTTCATTAGCGACAAGCTCCTTAAACTTCAGAAGCAAAGAAAATTAAACTACATTTGGCCCAACTTCTACCTTTCAAAGTATTTCTTTGTCATTAAGAAAACAGTTTCAACATCGTCATCATCACAGCTACAATCAACAATTCCTGCTATGCCTGGTAAGTCGGACACTGCACTTTTTCCAATTTCGTTCATTTACCTTCACAAACCAAATGATGAGTACCTAACCTCTAGTAACCACAGATCATTCAATTTTTGCTTAGAATTGCTTGGCCTTTTATCAACTATAATTTTTTATTTTCTAAGTAATGTATGATTGATTCTTAGGCATATTTGGAATGTTAACTTAAATTTGCATTAGGATTCAAGAAAAGAAAAAAATTGAAAAAGGTGAAACCTAAAAATACTTAAGCAGTTTTACTAAAAAAGCTTCTGTTTCAGAGATTATCGAAAATTTCCTCATACACAATATTCTGTGTATAACCCTTTGAATGAGGTATGAAATGAATTAGCAGTTTCTCCCTTTTGAGCAGTACATAGCCTCTGATATCGAGTTCTGTACTTATTAGTTATTAGTAATTACTACATCATTGCCTATACAAACAACTTATATCATTCAAATTAGACATGCTCCGATACCAAGTTATATACTTAGAACACTGGGGTTTTCTGTATCCATTCCCTTGATAGAGAATATCCTAGGCGGAGTATAGTGCCAACAGGGTACCTGGTTTTTGTCAGAACATGAGAATGATTTCCACACAGACATTCCCTTGCATCTGAACTTTATCAAATCAAGTGCTGAAATTGGAGTTCGTATGTGTCAAGAAGCAGGACATCTGCTTCCCCTGCTCCACGTCTTTTCTATCCAAGCTGCTCCGCTGCTTCTGCACCATCTATTTCTGCTCCTGAGGTCATTACTTCATCAGCTACAGACTCTTAAACTTCAGCGGCAAAGAAATCGAGTGCATCTGGCTCAAATTGTCCTCTTCGAAGTTCTTTGTCAATTGAGAGAGCATCTTCAACAACATCATCATCATAGCTTCCAACAGCAACTCCTGCGGTGCTGCTAGGTAAGTTGGACACTGCACTTTCCTCCAATTTCCTTCATTTACCTTCATGAACTATGGGTCCTTAATATCTAGTAACCACAGATCACTATTGCTTAGAATTGCTTTGAATAAGATATGAAATAAATTAGTAGTGTCTCCCTTTTGAGCAGTACATAACCTCACCAATTTCTGTTCTCATACAACTTATGACATTCAAATTAGAGATACTCAGATTACATTGAAGGAGCAAGCAATGTGATACTGTACTGACTACAACAACAACAACAACGATAACAAGCTTTTAGTCCCAAATAAGTTTGGTTAGGCTAGAAATGAAACCCAAATCATCAAAAAAATTATGGTTTCGGTACGTGGATTGCAGATCTCCACGCATTTCTGTCCAAGGTCAGCTCCTTGGATATCCTCCATGCCCTCAAACCTCCTTTCACTGCTTCTTCCTATGTTAGTCTCGGTCGACTTCTGCCTCTCCTAGTGATTACTTCACTGCGTACAATTCCAGAGTTCCCTGGTGCCTCTAGAGGCCTACGTTGTATATGTCCATACCACCTCAGTAGGTGTTGGATAAGTTTCTCCTCAATTGGCGCTACTCCTAGTCTCTCTCATATGTCGTAGTTCCAAATCGGTCTCGTCTTGTATGTCCACAACTCCATCGCAGCATACGCATTTCTGCCACGCTCATTTTCTGAACATGTTGTCGTTTCGTAGTCCAACATTCCGAACCGTACAAAATCGCAGGCCTAATCACCATCATTTAAAACTTGTCTTTGAGCTTCTGCCGGACTTTGTTGTTGCATAAAAATCTAGATGCGTGTCGCCATTTCACCCATCCCATTTGTACCCCATGACGAACATCCTCGTTAATCTTACCGTTACTCTACAATATAGACCCTAAATATCGAAATTTGTCTTTCATGGGCACTACTTGCCCGTCTAAAGTGACCTCCCAATCCTCCGGCCTAGTGTCACTGAAACCGTATCTTATATACTCAGTCTTAGTCCTACTAAGTCTAAAGCCTTTCGCCTCTTGAGTTTGTCTTCACAACTCTAGTTGCCTATCTACTCCTATCCTACTCTCATCAATTAACACCACATTGTCGGCAAAGAGCATGCATCAAGGGATTTCTCCTTGAGTATTCCTTGTAACTTCATCCATCACTAACCGAAGTAGTCTTATCCGACCCTTGATGTAGTCCTATCTTGAGAGGGAAGTCACTAGTCTCGCTTTCGCAAGCTCGAACCCTGGTCATGGTGCCATCGTATATATCCTTGATGAGGGTAACCTATTTAGTGGGAATTTTCTTCTTCTCAAGGGCCCATCACTGGACATTCCTAAGTACCTTGTCATATGCTTTCTCCAAATCGATACACCATATGTCAATCTTTCTTTTGCTCCCGGTATCTATCCATAAAAAGATCGCTTATATGGTTGACCTTCCAGGCATAAACCGAATGGGTTATGCGTGATGCTTGTCCTCCTCCTTAGGCGATGTTTGATAACCCTCTCCCAAAGCTTCATTGTGTGACTCATAAGTTTAATCCCTCTATAATTGGTAAAATTTTGAATATCTCCTTTATTCTTGAAAATCGGTACCAATATGCTTCTCCTCCACTCGTCTGGCATCTTGTTTGATCGAAAGATGTTGGACAACTTAGTCAATCCAGCTATTCCTACATCTCCTAGGCATCTCCACACCTCAATAGGGATGTTATCTGGCCCTAGTGCCTTTTTTACCTTCATCCTTTTTAACGCCTCCTTCACTTTCGATTCTTGGATCCTCCGAACGAATCCCCTATTAGTGTCATCAAAAGAGTCATCTAGCTCTATCGCCGTGCTATTAACTTCTCCATTAAAAAGCTTGTTGAATTATTCTCTCCATTTACTCTTTACCTCGGCATCCTTCACCAAAATCTGGTTGTCCTCGTCTTTAATGCATTTAACTTGGATGAGGTCTCTCGTCTTTCTCTCATGAATTTTAGCTATCTTGTAAATGTTCTTCTCACCCTCCTTTGTACTTAGCTTCTGGTACAAATCTTTATATGTCCGACCTCTTGCTTCGCCCTCGCTTGCCTTGTGTTCCTTTTTGCCGCTTTGACTTTCGTATGTTCTCTTCACTTCTGTTATGGTGCAAGCCTTTGTAGCACTCTTTTTTCTCTTTGATCGCCTTTTGCACATCCTCGCTCCACCACCAAGTCTCTTTCGGTTTGCGTCCATTTTTGTAGTCACCTCTGAAGCCACGTTCCGAATACGAGTTGCCATCTCGTCCTACATGCTATTTGCCTCCTCTTCTGCGTTCCCTATTCCTCTTGCCACGACTTTTTTGTGGACTCTCTCCACGAATCATCTTTTTTGAGCTTCCAGTACTTCATCCTCGTAATCTTGGCACCTTTGTCTTGTCGAATAAGCATCCGTAGGCGAAAATCGGTAACCAGGAGTTGGTGTTGTGAGACAACACATTCTCCCGGGATAGCTTTGCAGTTTACGCACTCACGTCTATCCTCTCTTCTAGTAAGAATAAAACGTATTTGGCTCGAGTGTTGGCCACTAGTATAGGTAACTAATGGTATTGCCTTTACCTAAAGAAGGTGTTGTTTATCATAAGGTTATAGGCAGTCGCAAAATGCAAAATCTCTTTACCTTCTTGGTCCCTTTCGCCGTTTCCAAACCCTCCATGCACCCTCCCAAACCCCTCTCCGCTTGTGCCAATGTGACCACTGAAGTCACCTCCAATGAAAATCTTCTCATAGCTAGGCACATTCCTAACTAGGCTATCTAAATCCTCCCAGAATTGTCGTTTAACATCCTCACTAAGACTACTTGCGGGGCATACACACTAATAACGTTCATACCCATATCCCCAACTAAAAGCCTAACTAGTATGATCCAATCCCCTTGTCTTCTAACGGTAATACCTTTATCTTTAATATTCCCATCAATTAAAGTGCCTACCCCGTTCTTTTTCCCTTGAGCTCCTGTGTACCATAGCTTGAAGCCTGTACCATCCACCTCCTTTACTTTCTGGCCCTTCATTTGGTCTTCTGCACGCATAAAATATTTACACGCCTCCTAATCGCAGTATCTACTATCTCTCTTAGCTTTTTTTGTCAAAGATCCTACATTCCAACTACCTAGGCGAATCCTACCTACCTCGGTTGGCTTCCTTGCCCCTCGCACTCATCGAGTCAAGTGCAAAGACTCTCGCTCATTTAACACTACATTTGGGCGGTGATTTAGCAGCCGTTGCTCATTTGACACCATATTCGGGTAACATGGCGCGGTCACGGAGGTGACGACCCTGCCCTTGCTTATTTGACACCACACCCGGGTTCCAGCATGGGGCGTTGCTAAGCGGGTTACGCCCCAATGAATTTTCTAATCTTGGTCTCATCTCATAAGTGTTTGGCATGGGGGTTTTACCGTTGGCTTGCCAAGCCTATCCTGGCTTAGGACAGGCTGTGCAGAGAACTACATAATCGGCGTTTTGTACTGACTAAGTATTAAATATAAAAATCGCACAGCTAGTGGTGCTTCAATGAAAGTTTGGGACCCATCCTCTCATATTTGCAACATTCTATACCCATGATAGATCTTCACAACCTGTATTCGGATTAAATTCGTCTCCAGCTGCTGCAAATGTCCTGGCTGATGCTGTAGCTAATATTAATTGCTTGAGTGCATCTCCGCTAATAACTTCCCTTGCCATAGCTACCAGTAGAAGGTTTGTATTCTTTGTCTTAATAACCTTTATGTCTATCTACCTTATGTTTACAGGCTTTGACGATTTAGTTTCTAGACTTATTCACCTGAATCTGTGGGTGTGTGCGGAGTGCGGTAAGATGTAACAGAACAGCATCTCGACTGTCACTTAACTGTAGACGTTATTTAGCTAGGTTTTTTTACTTCTTTTTATTCGGATTATATTTCTAAGGCACTAGTTTTGTGGTTTTCTCTATATTAATGGATGCAACATTTTAGTTCTTCTTTGTCACTTTCAGTTAGGTGTATTTATTCCTTTGTGCTTTTTTGAATCTACAGATAGTGGTTGATTTGTGCGTTGCAGCTAGCTTGATCTTACTTTTGGTTCCACTGCTTGAGTGCTTGTATTCTTTGGTGCTGGTTGAAAAGCCAGAAATAAAACCAGGAGTTTAAAGAGAAGACTCCTCACATCAGAAAAATCCTTGACGATGCGGCAATGCTATACACTGCAAGGCCACCAATCCCTACCCCAGGTGATCATCCTCAGGCTGTCCCGAATTCTTCCAACCAATACCACACATGGTCACCTCCGGCTGTCGGAACTTTAAAAATCAACGTTGATGCTAGCACCAAAGATCACGAGAGCTCGGTTGGGATTGTTGCTAGAAACTCTCATGGCAGATTCCACAGTTGCGAAGTCAGTTACTTCGTGGAAAGCCCACAGTTGCGAAGTCAGTTACTTTGTGGAAAGCTCCCCTCTCGTTGCTGAATCTCAAGGTTTTCTGCAAGCTGTGACATTTGCTAAGAAGATTGGTTCGGACACCTGCATCATTGAAGGTGATTCGCAGATTGTTGTGAATTTGCTCAACTCCTCCAACACTTCTCCTCCTTGAAAGATTAAGCATATCAGCTTCGAAATCCTCAAGTTGGCAAGGCAGTTTTCCTCCGTCCAGGCAAATGTAATATCTTTGTTGCCCATAATCTTGCTAGCTTTGGCTAGACTCAACCACTGTAATGAAACGTGGTTGCTTTTTCCTCTTGCTTGTATCCTCGCTGCTTTGGCAGCTTCCATCTAATTCTTATAATTCTTCCTTTTCTGATTAATTAAATATTATTTTATTAACAAAATAAAAACAAATAAAAAATAAATAAAATAATAATAATAATGATAAAATTAATAGCTTGATTATAAAAAGTTGGGAAATCAGTCAGGGAATGTGCACCCTGGTTTATTTGGGGGGTGCACAAATTTGCACTAATACACTACTTTCTGGAGCAGATTTGCAACCTTTTTGATTAATCACAAATCTCATTTTTCACCTCCTGACAGTAGTAAGGCTTGACAATGGTTAGTGCAGACTCGGAGAGATACACCCACATAGTGATCCCACCAAACACTTGCCATGGTACATTTTCTGGTCCAAGCTCATCTATGACATGTCTGGAACGGCACAAGGCACCATACTGTGCGTACAAAGAGAGATCTAAATACCCATTGAAGTAATCTTGACGATGGAGACATTCTTTCACAGACCGGAAATCCTGTACAGCAGTCATCAGTTCTTTGCATTCCAGTATGCTTTTCTGTACATCTTCGTCTTTCGCCTTGGCAGCTAATGTAGTAAAATTTTGTACTAGATAGTCTCCATGAAAATTTGCACATTCAAGTAGAATGATGGCGATTTCGATTGCATCGGCATCGCCGCTACGTTTATCGCCTTTGACACATTGAATGCATGATCCTTCATCTTTGGCTTTGCTGCATAATTCTCTGAGTAATTTTTCATCTGCATTGACAAAAGAATTTGAAAGAGTCAGAAACATGACGAAAACAAGAACAACCATAGGGGAGATTCTAATCCGGAATGAAGCCATAGTTGGGAGGTTTTGGCCAAGGATTATAGGCAGCTGAATGGCATATAAAAAGGGGAACATACAATAAAACGGTGCTTATTATTGATTTTAGTTTTAGTAAGACATTTAACAACGACTAAATGGCCTTCCATTTTCAAACATTTGGTTTACCAACTTACCATGTCTTATGCATCTAACCTACTCCAAAATTTGATCTTTGAATTAAGTCGTCAGGATATGATTTGATTTCAAGGATTTACTACCTGAAATGGAATTAGGCATATCCAAACAAATTAAAAAAGTAGGCAATTTTTTTTTAATAGAATAGAACTTATTATTCAGAAAGGAGTTGGTGTCCAGTTTGTTATCAGGCTACCAGCTAGTTTTTTGTGTACCAGTAATGGCATTTATAATTTTAGGACGAAGGTGCAGATTTCAGATTTTTTTCATTATTCTTCATTTTGATAGGCTAAACACCATATGTACTCAAAGATGGTAAGTTCCAGCTGATCTCCTTGATTTGTTGGTTTTTAATAAAATTTGCCTTGTCAAAATAATAAAATCTTCGGTATTGTATCATTAGTTTTTTTTTCATCTAACCAAGAATCTGAATGGGCATTATAAGTAGCAAAAATATTACAATCCGGAAATTAAGGGACATGGCTTTTATGATCTAGAAGGATGAAGCAAGAGTTGTTACAATTGCAACATCATAATTTGACCATAAAACACCACAATCTAGAAGCAATGCAGATGATACCACTAGCTAAACTCCTGGTAAATGCAGATGATAGTACAAGTTTAAACATACTTAAGGCAGTTTCAACTTAGGACCCGTTGACTAACTGGTCTATCATCCAAACACTAAATTCCACGAGCATAGGACCTAGACTTCTCTACTATACCAAAATTGATGACTCAAACACCATATATAATACTTTGTTTATAGTCATGAATTCTCCACTCCAGAGTTTGAAGATCTCTTAGAACTTCAATGCATGTTACCGAAAAGAAAAAAAAAATAATAGTGTATGCATGTTATTAAAAAAAAGGTTATTTAATGTTAGGTACCTAGAAAATGACCAACAAATAGAGTAGGTACCCAACATTTCAAATATTAAGATTAGGTACCTGAAACTGACGTTGACCGTCCAGTCAAACAGTTGACCGTCCTTTCTGTTACTTAAATATTAAAAATTTAAAAAAAATATTAATTAGATAACATTGTTAATGGTCCGTTAGCACGTGACTTTAAAAAAAACATGTGAGCTAATTAATCAGATCTAATGGTTGATGACTGATTCATCTGACGGTCGATAACAGTTACATTCAAAAATGTGATTCTCAACTGTACTAAAACAGCTCTCCACCTGCATTCGTTCATTCATATCTGAGTTTAATACAGAGTGTCTTCGTTCATTCATAACTGAGTTCATGTATGTTATTAAAAACATAGTGTAATAGTGTATGCATGTTATTAAAAAAAAGTAAAAAAACATAGTGTGCTCTTAATCATTAGGATAGTACTTCAAGGATTTAATAATAAACGAATAATATAAACAAGAATGCCTAAATCTTAACAATGGATTAAGTAAAAAATAAAATACTTCTTCGGGTAAACAAGTGAAACTTCATCTAATTCTTCTCAATTTGCTTCCACAAAGAAGTGAATGGGACTAGATTTTGTTTTCTCTATGCCAACACTTGAGTCAATTATCCAAATATTGGGTTGTCTGCACAGTTATCATCTGTCTTCTCCAAATGCTAGGCTCTTTTCTCTTCTATCAGCTGTTTATTAGCCAAACGTACTGATTTTCTTGATCCTTGCTGTTTTCTGCAGCATACTCTTGGTCTCTTCTTACCCGAACACCCGTTGCTCGAGTTAAGTGACGCTAGATTTCTCCCAATATAAGCTTCTATATTCCATTCTTGTCTTACAATATGCTGGATCTCGGTAACCTTACAATTTTTACTCACCGGGTCATATAAGACTAAACAACACTTCCTGCCGACATAAGATGATCCGTTGGTTATTACGAATAGAACTTCACCATTCTTGAATTCCCATAGTATTTTTGCATAGGTTATGCGGGGTGCAAGTACTGGGAGCTGGATAGTGAACAATTTAGTCCATGATTTTGTCACATTGTAATCCTTTTCCACCCATACTTCAATAGTCGTAGAATTAATATAGTTTGGTAATCGTATAATGCAAAGGC
>JAJJMA010186817.1:0-15351 GCA_023529015.1 Papaver nudicaule | reverse complement strand
GGAGTTGGAACCCAGCTTGTAGCTAGGTTGCCAACAATCCTCTCTAACGATTGTAATTCTGACATTGATGAGTAGTCTGTATTTTTGAAAAAAAAAAAAATCTATGGATCAAGCTTGAACTAAAAGATGAAACGAGTCTGGTGGGTCAACTGGTCAAGCAAATGTTTTTCTTCACTTTTCCGCCAAATAGTCTAGCGCAAATGCATCATGTCCATTGAATGTTTGAGTGGTTGGCCCACCATCATCAATGAACATCGTTTGTTGCACCAAATGATTGTTGAGACGGACTTATGAGGAAGCTAACCTGAGCCTAATCCCGGATTAGCCCACAATATTTTTTTTTTAATACCAAAATGTCAGGCTTTGGTCAAACCCCATAACACTAAATGCACCCTAAATTAAAGTTTTCAAAGGCAGTTTTTGGAATTTTTTTTAAATGTCCCCTAGAAATTTTAATTTACCCCACTTAAATTTTTAATTGTGCTTCCGTCGCTGGGTTCTTCCCGGTCTGCACCTAATGATATGACGTAATAGGTTGAATAAACTAAACCGCAAAACCTAGTCTCCAATTCAGGATGACGTGTCAAGGTGGTTGAATCATGAATTTGACGTCCATAAGAATTATAGGGTGTTTGGATGCACACCTTCAAAAGTTGCTTTCCTATCGGAAGCGAAAACATCATAAGTTAGTTTGGCAGTACAAATTCAGAATGATTTTTGGAAACTGAAAAGTTAACTTTTTCTAAAGTGGGCCCTTGTCTGACTTCCAGGATTGACTTCTCTTTCTCCAAATGGAGAAGTAGAAGCAAAGTGTTTATGGTACCCACACACCCCATTAGAATTACCAATTTCCTAATTAAATTTGGCCCCATACGTTAGTATTTGGCCCCATGAAAATTTAAACCCATCTAGGGTGAGTTGTTATGGGATGTCTTCACAGGGGTGGAATATACTATATTACCCTTCACTACTAATTAATCATACTAACTAATCCCACCCCAAATAGTAAACTTAACCTTAATCCAAAAACCCTAAAATATTTAAACCAAAAAACTTTCCAAAACCAAAATCATTTCACTCTCAAACAAAAACAAAAACAAACACAAAAATTTCGAATCCGCCCACTCGAGAATCAAGCCGGAAACTTCGTCAAAGGTGTGTAATCTTATCTCAATCGTTTTTAGTATGTTAGTTGCTTATTATACGTGATTTGGTTGCATGAAACTCTGATTTTTCGGCAATTGTTTCGGCTGATAATACCAGAATCGTTGGATCCGAAACAACATATCCAACGATTGCTCATCTTCACTAGCAACAATCGTTTTCTGTTTTATCACATATATACCGATTATGTTTTTTAAGATGAACAAACGTTAGATGTAGTAATATATATGAACCGATTATTTATCATCAGCACTTCATGTAAAATTACATGCAAGTTACGTAGTTTTGTAATCGGTGGATAACTGCCTATAGATTGAACGATTATGTTTTTTAAGAAGAATAAACGTTAGATGTAGTGATATATATAAACCGATTATTGATGACCTCATCAGTTCAGTTACGTGGCTAAGGCTTAATACATAGAGTAATCGGTTTTCGAAACTTCGATGGATTCAGCTGAGAATGGTGGCGCGAGGGATATCGAAAGGTAACAATCGAAACCCACTTCCTTTTTTAGTTGTTTAGCTTAGATTATAATTTTTTTTTTTTTTTTTTTTTGCATCAGGACCGCTGAACCAAGTTCTGTAATTATCGATAGATCAGATTTTCCTGCATGGATGGATGTGTGTGATTATCACTTTGCAAATAGAGCACCTCGTAATCTAGGACGAAGAAGAGTGGGTGAGGTAGAAGATGAATGGCGGTTTGAATGTAAATTATGTGTTCATGTCCCACGCCATCTAAGGAGGAACATGTTTACGAATGGGGCAGTAAAAAGTACTCCTAATGGTTGGGCGGTTGCTTGGGGTGATTGCTATCTATTTGTGGTTCCTGCTCGTCGTCTTACCCCAGAGGAGAGAGCGAGGGCCGGAATTTGAACTATTTCTGTTTCAACTTATGTTGTGTGAGTTGCAAAGCTGAACTATTTGAACTATTTATGTTTCTTGATTTAATCACATTTCTATTTCATTTGAATCATATATATATATGTGTTCTTTTCTTCTTCTACTACTACTTTCATAACACCTTTTCTTTTTTTGAGTTCAATAAACCCTAATTTTATCATATTCTCAAAATCAACAAAGCAAGCTTACACTATGTCGACAACAATCAAGTACGTAAAACTAACAGATGGTTACAATGTAATTGATTTCTACACGTAAATGGCAGAATCGAAACCCTTCATTTCCACCCAGAATCGGTGTATGTAGTTTCAAATATATAACGACTGTTGTTGGTCTCGAGCAACAATCGTTTTTCTGTGTTACAATTAACTAACGATTATTATTTCACAGCAACAATCGTTGAACATTAAGTACTTCGTATACCGATTGTTGTAACTCTGAATTGTTTGAACCTTTACTGGCATTTCAAAATCGTTTTATGATATGCATATTAAACATCGATTATGGATGACAGGTCCATATATGTTAAACTTAAGTAATCGTTAGATAATTGGTTGTATGTTTACCGATTCTGGTTCTCTCAGAAAGTTTTGAACTTATTTCTATTTATCGGTTCTTATTAATAAATACATGCACCGATTTTGGTAAATCGTTTTATGTATGAATGTATATAGGCCGACTAATCTCTTAATACCTTTAGATTTTTAAGTCGTTTCCATCGTGTTTATGTAACAGGGAACCAGAATCAAGTGGTCAACCAACACCAATTCGCGAAGATGAATCGAACCTTGCTCTTGTGATTTATCAACCTCCCCCACTACCAATGCGCCCTGATCATGCACTTGTGATTGAGACACGACGTCAAAGGAATGAACTCATTGACCGCCCTCCCCCACCACCAATTCGTGAAGATGAATCGAACCTTGCACTTGTGTTTTACCATGAACCTCCAGCACCAATTCGTGAGGATGATCCACGCGTGATTGAAACACGACGTCAAAGGGATGAACACATTGATCCTCCTCTTCCACGACCACGACATTTGCGTGGGGAAAATTCTCCTGGCCTGCGTAGGGATTATCGGGATTTTCTTCCTCCCCAAGTCGAAAGATTTGTCTCACATGATGAATGGCAAGCGCAAGCACCTCGTAATCTTAAAAGAAAGAGGGTTGGTGAGGAGGTTGCGGATGTTATCCCTTGTGGTTGTACACTTTGTGCTGAAGTTGCACGTCTCCGTCCACTTGTTGAGGCCAATGGCGGACCGAGCTGGGAACTAATCCGCAGTCGAACAGGGTTTGGAACTGGTTTCACTGGTTGAGTTTTATTATGTGTTTTGGTATTGTGTGTTCTAGTTTATTTTATGTTATCGACATCTATGATGGTGAACTTCTGGTTATGAATGTATGGTTGACTTAAATCGTTGAATTTCTGGTTATGAATGTATGGTTGTTATGTTTGTTCATGTATTGATGCTTCCTATTTTGTTCCATAACAATGTGATAGTAGTTAGTGTATTTCAGGATAATAATCGGTTAATACAATATCCAATGTTGGCCGAATATATACAATCGTTGTATTTGTAAGTATGTTTACAACGAATATAGGTAATCAAATGTTTCAAACTCCTGTGCTCCACAATCGGCGTTTGTTACCCTCAAGTAACGCCGATTGATCTTAGATTTTTGAAAAAAATAGCCGTTGGGACTTTCATCTATAAAAGGACATAAAGAACTCTTAGTGTTTCCAACCCCCAAAATGGCTAAACCATCATCTTCTACCGGTACGCCTCCAACTTCTCCTGCACCCGAAACTCGAAACATAACTAGGGAGATAATCAATAACTACTACTACACCAAAAAATCATATAAATCACCTCCTCTATTCACTCCCCCTCCATTTAAGAGATGGTATCCTACTCCCCCTAGACACTATGGTAGCCCAGTAGTTAAGCGATGCAAATCATCTACAACATCTTCTTCGTCGTCATCTAAGGTTCGAAAACCCTATAAAAATCCTCTAGACTCATTACCCGATGGACCTAAACCACGTCCCAAATTTACGTTGGAAGAAGATTTATGTCTTTGTAAAAACTATATGATTTTCTATCCGACCCCCGCTGAAATAAAACGAAATCGTGTTAAAGTGAATTATCCACAATTATGGACTACTGTCACTGAAGAATTCAAAATTGATGAACCTAGAAGCCAAGTTGTGCGAGATCAGAATGCGTTGGGGTTTCGATGGAGAAAAATACATAAAAGAGTCGACGAATTTATGCACTTGGTTATGTCGATCCGAGCTCAACATTCGGAAAATAACGATGATGAAATTTTGGCTAGGGCTTTGAAAGAATGGCAACAAATTAATGGGAAGATCTTCAAGTACGAAAAACATTACCGTCTCCTCAAGATTTTTATCGCAAACTGTTATATTGGTTGATTAAATTCGTTAAAGTATCTTTTGTAGACATAATCGGCGTTTATATTTAATCTTGTAAGCCGATTGTATTTACAATCGGCCTTCAGTTGACTTCATTGTAACCGATGCTTCATTCTCCAATAATTTTCTTTTAAATGTTTAAAAATCGTCTCTTGTGGACTTATTTATTAACCGATTATTGATTTAAAATTTGGGCCAGCATTGAAATCGGCGTAATTGGTTCACAATATATACCGATTGTTGATTGTTTTCCCAAGAAAAAGAGCCGTTGGGATCACATCTATATAAGAGAACCTCCCCACACACATACCCTCCATATCAACTTGAAGTTCTTCTTCCTCCATTATTTTTTTTCAATTCAATAGGAGATAATGGGGGAATGGGGGAATTGGGACGCGCAAGAAGACTTAGATCTAGTGAAATCATTCGCGTATGTCCTACGTGAACGACCCAATGAACTCCGCACTATGTTTTGGAAGAGGGTCAAAGAAGTCTTTGTAGAGCGCAACGGGAATCGAAAACAACGAAATTCAAGCATGTTGAGCTTTCGATTCGATCACATGAAGATGGATATGCGAGAGTACGTTAGAATTATGGAAATGGTTAACCATCATCCCCAACGATCTAGTAGTTGGAAAGTGAGTATCGAGATATGTTTGTACTTGTTTCATTGTTAGATTCTTGCATACTAACTTCATGCTTTTCTTTCACTCTTTCATTTTAGAAAGCGAGATTCGCGGTTATATGGGAAGTACGCCAAGGCCGACAACCATACGCTTTCAAGAAGTGTTATAACGTGTTGAAGAGACGTGCTCCGAGATTCATTGATGAAGTATTAATGGATGACAAGCTAGTTTGGAGCTACTAGATTATGTAATTTTAGAATTTCCTAAACCATGTGTTCAATTTCCTAAATCAATGAATGGGCTAGTTTTTATTTGATATAATCGGTTTATCTAGATATATATGTAGAACGATTATATGACAACTTTACTCCTGGTTTTTTCAGGAGCAATAATCGTTACACTATCACAAACTCTAACGCCGATTATAGAAAACAACAACCATAATCGTTAGAAATAGATTTTCTGATACACCGATTGTTTCTTAATTGTTGCTTAAATTGGTAGAACAGAAAACTAACAAACCCTCAAGTAAAATCATAAAAACACTTCATAAAAACCATAAAACAACATAAAACAACATAAAACATAAAATTAAAAAGACCCCTTGTTCACCATCTCCTCTAGTGCTTCCTTTTAACCCCACTAGTCGAGGCATGTCCTCCCTCTCCCTTAACGGATGTTGCTTCAACCATGCCATCTCTAACCATTCCAAATACAGGCAAACCTCCAATATGGGTAGTGAAAGTTCGAATAGGAGGAGTCCCTACAGTGATTACTTTGGGACCCAAGACTACAACCCCTAAATCTTTGTTAGGAGAATCCGTATATATTGAAAGTTGCTCACCAATAATAAGACAGAGACGAGAATTGGGTTGGGATAACTCCTCAGAATGATCGACAAAGAAGCGGACCAACTTCTTCTCAATCGACACAGAATCAAAACTATCTCTGACCTTCATCTTAAGATGAGGGATGCTCACCAAGAAGCCACCAACTTTCCACATTCTTTTAGGATCAACACCTTCCCTTTCAGCCCTCGCGGTTTCCTCTTCTTTGAATTCATCCAAAGCAGCATACATTTTTTGCAACAAAATCTGCAACTCACTCTTGACAGCCATTGTTCAACCTTAAAACTTCTATATCTCTCTAGTCTCAATTCTCAAATGATTTTTGAAATATAAAAAAAAACTGATTTTTTCTCTCTAATAACCTAACCTATTTATAACCCAAAAGAAACCTAAAGGCCCTTTATTAAGATTTATTGGGATTTATTTCAAATAAAACGCTTGGCATACATGCAAGTATGTTGACATAACGTGTACTGGCATAATTAAAGTCACACGGTTTACGATATCGAACAGTCGTGATTAATATTACTCAAAAACAGTTCGGAATCGGTTTACAATAATGCACATATCGAACGATTTTATGGTGGCAGTAAATAATCGTTCTCTAAATTTGGTTTTACCTACCGATAGAAAAAATAGATTTCCTACATCGTTAGATGTTTTCTATGAGATAAACCGATTAGTGGTTGATCAAGTAAATGGTTTTCCCTGTCTCCATAACCGTCTTTTATAACCGTTAATATAAAACGATTTTGGTTATTATATTCGGTTTAGTAGTTTGTAAAAATGCACCGATTGATTTGGTTAAATTTCTGGGCAGAGTAACAACAATCGGCTTACTTTGGTAATAATATGCACCGATTGTTCGAGAACCCAAGCATAATCGGTTTAAGTTTCCATATATATAGACCGATTGTGCGTTGTTCAGATTCAAGATTTTGGTTAAAAAAACTTGGGTGATTCTCATGGTTGATATGAGAGTTAAGACTAATTAATCTTGTTTAGACTCTAATCATGTAATTAGCAACTAATTGAGAAAGGGTAAAACAGTCATCTTTTATAAGGGGTTTTCCGATTTTGCTATATAACAACCGCCGGAATTATTTTTTCATGGGGCCAAATACTAACGTATGGGGCCAAATTTAGGGAGGTAGAATTACCAATGCTCTTCGTGTGTCTCTAAAGCTTTTAGGGACAATAGGCAAGAGACCACCATCCCCCCTACCTTGTGTATGACGTAGTTCAAGGATTTCTTGTGGCCCAGTTTATGACGCCATAACAACTTTTTCAGCTCATGACCTTTGACATAAATCTTATAATTGACTCAGAAGAGTTGAAATTATGAAAGCAGTAATATGCTACGAACTATCTTAATAGTTAAAAAAACGGGAAGCAGTCTAATTTTACTCGTTGTTAAGAAGTCGTGTGAGAATTGCTCGTGTCGTAGTCTTCTTCTTTGATGCTTTGTAGATCTGATTTTATGATTTTATCCATCTTTACGAAAAACTAAATTTACACTGTAGCTCCTAATATTTCAAAAATAGAGGGGAAGATTTGTTATACGTAAATTTTAGATGCTTGAAAACGAAATCAGGAAAATTTACCCGACATAATTCACTTTTTGCATAGGTCTGTAGCGTAGCTAGACTGTTTTAAAGTAGATTTCTAAAATACCATATGCTTGCATTGAACAAGTACTCATTTCTAGTAAGAACAAGTACTCCTCTCTAGACTTTTTAATTTTCACACCAGAAACTCTTGTAAATTGCAAGGGATAGTATGTATACTTTTTTTATGGTAGTGAATTACCAGCATGTATACTCTTTATTTCGGCCTTCGTGAGCTTGTAGTTTTTTGTCTTGGGTAACCGAATTCCCCTTTGGTTACCTTTTCTTTTTTGTTTCGGTTGTAATCATTGGGTTGAGGTACCCCTCTTAAGTACCTCTATTTTCAATGAAATTCTCTTTGACCGATTCAGATTCAGATTAATAATAAATGACTTTTCAAAAAAAAAAAAAAAAAATACCAGCATGGATAAAAAAAAAGTGAGATAAAAAAGTAATGCAGTACGGATAAAGTGAATGCAATGCAGAGATTGCTGGAGATGCGAAGGGACGAAAGGATACGAAGAACATATGAAGAATTGAAGCAAGAGAGTTAAGAGAAGTCGATGACTTAAATTTGATAATCGATAATAATAATAAGATGTCTTTACAAGAGCTGGACTCAGCTATTTATAGAGCTAACATAAGCTTAAACTAGGAAGGAATCCTTAAACAGGTAGGACTCTAAATTAAGTAGTAGAAAATAAGGAAATCAGATAACTTGGAGAGCAAGGACAAAACATTAAGGGTTTAGGCAATACGTCCTACGTCAGTCCCCCCTTCTTGAGAGCAGCTCGCCTTCGAGTTGTCACCATGGAAAACAAAAATTTCCTGGACATTAAAAATGTTGGAAATGTTCCAGCTTGCAGGCAGGTCGATTACATACGCATTGTCGCTAATCTTCTTCAATATCTTAAAAGGTCCATATTTCTTCATTTTTGTTTTGTTGTATGTACCAACAGGAAATCGTTCTTTCCTCAAATGAACCATCACCAGCTCTCCTTCTGCAAAGCTTTTGAGACGTCTATGTTGATCTGCATCTTCTTTATACCTTGAATTACTACTAGCAAGCTTTGTTTTAACTTCCTGATGTAATTGAGACGCCTTTTCCACTAATTGATCAGCTTTGATGTTCGACTTTGCAAGCTTTGGAAGTACTACTAGATCAAGAACATGGTTAGGTATCTTAGAATAAACTATCTCAAAAGGAGTCTTACCAGTAGAACGATTTACTGATGTGTTGAAAGCAAACTCCATATTAGGCAACAGAACATCCCATTGTTTTTCTTTGTTGTCAGCAATTTTTGCTCGAATCAAATTCCCCAGTGATCGATTGACAACTTCCGTTTGACCATCAGTTTGAGGATGAGCTGTGGTACTGAACTGAAGTTTAGTTCCCAATCTCATCCAAAGTGATTTCCAAAAATAGCTCAAGAACTTAGTGTCTCGATCAGAAGTTATAGTCTTCGGTACTCCATGCAGACGAACTACTTCTTTGAAGAACAAATAAGCCACATTGGAGGCGTCAGTGGTCTTCTTGCAGGCAATAAAATGTGCCATTTTGGAGTATCTATCAACCACTACCATAATAGAATCATTTCCTCGGCTAGTATGAGGAAGCCCAAGAATAAAGTCCATGCTTACGTCCACCCATGGAGCTTCTGGAACTGGCAAAGGAGTATACAAACCAGTATTTTGAATTGTGCCTTTTGATCTTTGACACACCATACACTTCTGAACATACTTTTGTACGTCTCTTTTTAAAGAAGACCAATAGTATCTTTCTTCAACTAGAGCAATTGTCTTGTCACGTCCAAAGTGTCCTCCCAAACCACTGCCATGCAATTCTTGAATAAGTTGGAGACGTAATGAGCATTTAGGAATGCACAACCGGTTTCCTTTAAAAAGAAAACCTTCCTGAATTAGGAAGTCATTGAATTTGGTTGTTAATCCTCCACATTGATCCCAAATCGTCTTGAACTCCACATCAGTAGCATATAAATCCTTAATATAGTCGAAAGCCACACTTTCATTACATAGAGTGATAAGAAGATGTGAACGACGGCTTAAAGCATCAGCTACCTTGTTCAATTTTCCACTCTTATGCTTGATAGAGAAAGTGTATTGATTGATGGTAGACAACCATCTATCATGCATTCTATTCACCTTGGCTGATGTCTGCAAAAATTTCAATGCTTGGTTATCAGTATTAACCACAAATTCGCTGTGAACAAGGTATGGATGCCACTGCTTTAGTGCTTGTACAAGCGCAACTAATTCAAGCTCATAAGTTGACCATTTTCTTCTTGTCTCAGAATTCTTCTCACTGTAAAACGCAATTGGATGCCCAACTTGAGATAAAACAGCACCAATACCAACAGCAGAAGCATCACAATCAATTTCAAATGGTTTACTAAAGTCTGGCATAGCAAGAACTGGAGCACTGCAAAGCTTTTCCTTCAAAACATTGAAACTCTTGTCTGCCTCTTCAGTCCAAACAAACTTGTCCTTCTTCAAACAGTCAGTTAAACCAGCTGCTAAAGTACTAAAATTTTTGACAAATCTTCTGTAGAAAGATGCCAACCCATGAAAACTTCTTACTTCACGAATGGAAGTAGGTGTAGGCCAATCAGAGATAGCTTGAATCTTCGAATTATCAACACATATGCCGTCAGAAGAAATAACGTAACCAAGGAAAGTGACTTTAGATGAAATAAAAGTACACTTCTTTAGGTTCACGAATAGGGCATGATCCACAAGAGCTTGAAACACTTCAGACAGATGTTGAAGATGTTCATTTTCATTACGACTGTATATTAGAATGTCATCAAAATAAACAATAACAAACTTACCAAGGAATGGTTGTAGTACTTGGTTCATCAGTCGCATGAAAGTACTTGGAGCATTAGACAAGCCAAAAGGCATAACAAGCCATTCATATAGCCCTTCTCGAGTCTTAAATGCTGTCTTCCATTCATCTCCTTCACGAATGCGAATTTGGTGATATCCACTGCGCAAGTCAAGTTTGGTAAACACTTTCGATCCAGTAAGCATATCGATCATATCATCCAATCTTGGAATTGGAAATCTGTAAGGAATTGTGATCTTGTTTAGAGCTCTACAATCTATGCACATTCTCCATCCATTATCTTTCTTTTCAACAAGAAAAGCTGGACTAGCACAAGGGCTCTTGCTTAGTCGTATTAAACCCTTTGTCAACAAATCTTCCACTTGTCCCTGCAGAATTTCATGCTCCTTGGGACTCAATCGATAATGAGCTTGATTTGGAAGAGACGATCCTGGAACAAAATCAATATGATGTTGCAAATCTCTTAAAGGAGGTAGAACATTAGGTAACTCATCTGGAAACAAGACGCTAAACCGATGAATTAAAGGTTGCATCTTCTCTGGAATTTCCACCATTGGTTTTGACACTTCATGAGAACTTAGCTTATGTGTCTGTTTAACCATAGAAGCAATTAAAGCACTAGTTCTTCCATCACTATGTTCTTTGTATGCTGTCGAACTTCTCATGGGAACTAATGTCTTCACAATACCTTCATGTTTAAAGGTATAGGTATTTTCAAAGCAGTCGTGTACAACACGAATATCGTATTGCCAAGGTCTCCCTAGAAGGATATGTGCAGCTGACATATTGATTACATCACAAATTACCGAATCTTCATAACCAGGAAAAGCAAATGTAACTTCACATTGATGTGTGATGTTTTGAGAAGAAGAGCTATTCACCCATCCAACAGCATAAGGATCAGAGTGAGGAAAGACTGGTAAACCAAGCTTCTCAACAGCGTAACTAGAAATATAGTTATCCATGCTACCACTGTCGATAATAATATCACATAATTTTCCTCCAATGACACACCTTGACTTGAAAACACTATTGCGCTGTGAAATAGAAGGTTGAGCTAATAATAATGGACGAATCATACCTAGATATTGCTCATTATAAGCAGCTGTAATCTCCAAATGCTCATCAAGATCTGCATCATCTTCTTCAGTGTATGCACATTCTGGATAACCTTCATCCACAAGTCCATTGAACTTACATGGTTCTTCTTGATTTTCATAAACTAATCCATGAAACTTTCGGCAGTCAGCAGACGTATGGCCAACTTGTTGGCATTTGTTGCACTTATCACCTCTAAACTTGTTGTAGGGGTTTAAAGGTCTGTTTTGAGGTGGCAAGGTAGTGGTGCTCCTATTACGATTATTAGGAACATTGGAGCTTCGTTGCTGCTGTGCTAAAACTTGAGTTTCAGGAGGATTTTGCAATAGTGGAGGATGATTCTTTGGAACAGGAGTTTGTCCATAGGTGAAATTTGTCGACTGATAATTTTGTCGCTGCTGAGTATCTTCCATAGAAGGAGTTTCATTGTAAAAACTAGGAGAATTCTTATAGTTACCTTGGAAACGATTGTTTGGCCTTGGTTGTTGATATCTTCCAGAGTTCAAAACTCTACGTTCAACTTTGATTGCTTGTTGAATAGCTTCAACCATGGTATAAACTGACTGAGTCATTCCATGTTGAATTAGTCTATTCAAACCTTCAATGAAACGTGCAACAATTTGTTCTTCATCCTCGTTCAACTGATTTCGTGCAAGTAGATTGTAGAATTCAGCAACGTATTCTTCAACAAGTCTAGCTCCTTGTCGACAATTCTGTAGCTTAATAAAGAGTTGTTGTCTGAAATCTCTAGGCAAGTATTTATCTCTGATCATGTTTCTCATTCTTTTCCAGGTACGTATGGGAGGTTTTTGATACTTGATACGATCTTCACAGACTTTCTCCCACCAAGCTGCTGCTCCTCCTTTGAGTTTATAAGCTACCAATTTAACTCTCGAATGGTCAGGTATTTCCATGAAATCAAAAAAAACTTCTACTTCATAAAACCAGTCCATGAGATCTTCGATTTGTAGTCCACCATGGAAATTAGGTATATCAGCTTTTAATTTGTATTCAGGCATGTTTCCATAAGGATTCTGGTTTGCCTTCAATATTTTCTCTTCTTTCCACATCTTCTCTTGACCTTCTTCATACGTATCATCTTCATCACTGTCGAGACGAAGAATGGTAACCTTCTTTCTAGGATTGTCTAAGAAACTTTCATATTGTTTCTTTTGCTTCAGCTGTTGAAGAATTTCATCAGGAATATTCGTGTCATGATAAAAGTAATTTTTCTTATCATACTTTGTTTCTCCTTTCTTTTCTTCTTCCTCTTCTTCTTCTTCAACTTTCTTTTCCTTCTTCTTTTCTTCTTTTTTAACTTCAGGTTTCAAAACAAATCTTTTGTCGAAGTGTTCAGTAATAGCCTTGATGATGTCTTCTGTCATGCTGGCTTGCATATTCTTGAAATTGGTTTCCAAACTTTTGAAGTTGGTTTCAAGTTTGGTGATGGTGGTGTCAAAAGTAACTTGAGAAACAGGTTTATCTGCCATTGAATACTAGGAGAGAAAGAAAAAGAAAAGTTTAGGGTTTTTTTTTTTTTTTTTTTTTTTTTTTTTTTTTTTTGGTAAAGAGTTGTGGTTGCGGAAGCTAGGATCGATGTTTTAGAGTAAAAACCTAAAAATATGGCTCTGAAGCCAACTAATGCAGTACGGATAGAGTGAATGCAATGCAGAGATTGCTGGAGATGCGAAGGGACGAAAGGATACGAAGAACAGATGAAGAATCGAAGCAAGAGAGTTAAGAGAAGTCGATGACTTAAATTTGATAATCGATAATAATAATAAGATGTCTTTACAAGAGCTGGACTCAGCTATTTATAGAGCTAACATAAGCTTAAACTAGGAAGGAATCCTTAAACAGGTAGGACTCTAAATTAAGTAGTAGAAAATAAGGAAATCAGATAACTTGGAGAGCAAGGACAAAACATTAAGGGTTTAGGCAATACGTCCTACGTCAAAAAGCCACTAAAATATGTGCATATTGCTTCTGTAATGCCTTATACAACCGATATTTATCAAAAAGATACTTTAGTTACCGTCTTATGGGTTATCTAGGCAAGTAGTCAATGTTGTCTATTGCTTGAACTGGCAGAGGTTACCCTTCTTATGCAAAGATGCCCTTGAAGAGGACCATTTTTCTTCTTTTTTTCCCTCCGCTAAGAGGATCATCTGCCGGTGAAGTACATTCGTCTTAAGGAACCCCCACCCCACAATGCTGAGACACTGTGGAGTAACCATTACGAAGGGGTAAACATTAAGAGTGAATTATGCAATAATGAAGTCCAGGCAGCTGATCATCTATTGCTGCATGCATTTTTCTTACTCTTATGAGGTCTGAACTTATTTGATAGATATTGCAAGATTGCTAATGGGGGATGGGATTTGTCCCCCCCTCCACCCCGAAGGCAAATTTTTTTTATCTTATATGGAGAAATGGAGGGGACGGGACAATGCTGAGATATTGCTGCATTTTCTTAGACTCATGAGGTCTGAACTTATTTCAAAGTCAATGTCATGGTGGAGCCTATGTCCACGAATTGTTTCATTATTTCCTCTTTGGAACTTTACATGGGGACGTCCAGTCTCTTTTCCTAGGCCAAATAGTAGTGAGTTTTGGGACAACAATGAATGAGTGGTAGGGTCGTTGAATTCAAACCATTCCCTCCAAACCCAATGCATTGATGGCATTCTCTGCTGTGTCACGTACGGATACTTGAATGCTTTTTGTCCAGAAAGAAGATTTTGGCAAAGACTTTTCTCCATTTCATCTCATGCATGCTAAAGAATTCTTATCCGATTCGGTTTATATATACGTACATATACATAATATGTGCATGATTAGTTCAATGATCTTGATTAGTTGGGTACATTCACAAATTGTACTCTGACATCTGAACCTTGGGTGATTAATTCAACATTAAAGTGTTAATTGCCTATGACTATGTTAATGAATCGGCAGTCAGCCTGCATGTTGAATTTGTTAACCAAATACAAGTCGAAAACATATGGAACTACCCAGCTCATTACCAAACTCGATTCTAGTACATTGTACTCTACCAATACCATTCAAACTTTCAACATAGGATCACGTAAAATTCTCCCTTAATTAGCAGCCTTGGTAGAAATGATTGAAGGGACACTTCATTTACGTGCATGGTACTGAATGAAAAATCATTTCTTCCCACTTTAATTGCTTTTTCCTTACTGTACTTCCTTATTTGATTAAGTCCAATCACGGATTAGACTAATTGAGATGAAAGTGTTGCCCCTGTTTTTTTCTAAACCATTGTATTTGGATAGTTCTTCTTGTCGAGAGACTTGACCAAAGTGGATAGAAGCACCATTTTGGCTAAAGCGATTGCTGTAAAGCATCCACTCCTATTTATAACAACTTTGTTGAAAAATGTATCCACAAGTGAATTGTGCCATCCGCAAGTTACCATATGTTGCAGTTTTAGATGTATTACAAATGACAACCCATATACAGCGAAAATGATAAGTGCCCCCGGATCCGTCCACCAACAGGGTTTCCACCAGGCGTGGCACTTATTGATTGGGTGATGAAACCTTGGGCGGGGCCCCCTGCTGCTCCACCGGCCAATAGGGGTGCGCCACGCAGGCGGGGGAGAGCCTGGTGGACGGATCCGGGGGCCCTGTAGCAGTTTCGCATATACAGTTTGTAACAAGGCAGGCGTGCAGATGTTCAAAAAGTTTTTTGAAATTGCTTTTCTTGTCCCGTACATGCAGTCATAGACAATTAGACATTGAATATTCTCTTCTCTGTAAATACCAATTTCGC
>JAJJMA010186803.1:0-13131 GCA_023529015.1 Papaver nudicaule | reverse complement strand
GTGGTTCGGTAAGCCCATAGAGTATTGTGTAGTTGTTCACACCAACTTTTTTTGTTGAGATCTAAAGTTCTCTTCAAATTTAAGGCGATAGTTTTATTGGTTGCCTCCGCTTGACCGTTACTCTGGGGGTAAATGGGAGTTGACTTGCTCTTTTGAATATTGAAGGCGCTGAAAAGTCTATCGATGTTCTTTCCCGTAAGTTGCTTTCCATTATCTGAGACTATAATTGCAGGTATTCCAAATCTGCATATTATGTTCTCAAACAAAAATTTAAACACATCTATATCTCTAATTCGTGCAAGAGCCTTGGCCTCTACCCATTTTGTAAAGTAATCTGTGGCCACTATTATGTATCTTCTTTTTTTTGTGCCTTCCACCAGCGGTCCTACGATATCCACTCCCCATTTCACAAAGGGCCAAGGACTCATGCCTGTATTGAGTGTTGTTGCCGGCGCTTTAATCTTCCTAGCAAAACGCTGACATTCCTCACAACGGCGAGACATATTGGCTGCGTCTCTGTTCATGAAAGGCCAATAGTATCCCTGGGTTTTAGCTTTGTGCGCCAAAGATCTCATTCCACTGTGATTTCCAGCGTCACCGTAATGAATAGCAAGTAATATTTCATGGCCCTCTTCTTGTGATAAGCATCTTAGTAGGGGTCCTAGGAAAGATTGGCGATACAAGATCCCATCTCTTAACCTGTAATTTCTTACTCTTAGGTCTAACTTTTTTCTATCTGACGCACTTGCTAATATTGTGCCATTCAAGTTTTGTATCAGGGGTATTCTCCAATCATTTTCTTTTAAAGGAAATCTGATGCGGGCCTTTTTTGCTGGGTTACCTTCGTCCTCATTAGGTAGTAGTGCGGCATTTTTCCCTTTCTCCACTGTCTGAGGTAGTATCTCATCATCTTGAAAGGTTGTTCCATCTCCCAAATTTTCTTCTGGTCCAGGGCCAGTATTCCATTGGTGACTCATGCCTGACCTTGTCGTAAGGCATTGTTCCAAGGGAGATTTTAGTTTTATCGATGGCTCATAGATCCTTCCCAATTTAATCGACGTCTCTTCTTGATTGCGGGTCATGGAGGCAATGAAAGCCAGTGCGTCAGCATGTCGATTGTCTTTGCGGCATAAGTGTCTGAGAGAGATATTAGGTATCTGACATACCAAACTTTGCGCTAAAGTCATGTAGGACACTAGGTTGTCATCCAATGTTCTATACTTTAATTCTAGCTGTCTGATGACTAACTGAGAGTCACTAGTAAGCCGCACATCTGATATTCCAAGCTCTAGAATGATTCTTAACGCATGAATATCCGCCTCATATTCAACTATATTATTGGTGACCGCACCAAATTCCAAACGTAAGGAGTGCACCATTCTATCGCCTGTGGGAGTGGTAATGACTATCCCTATCCCACTTCCTTCATCATTCTTGGATCCATCCACAAATACCTCCCATCTTCTTGTGTTTGAAGGCTCCAGGATGTTGCTAGGTTCTTTTTCATTCACAACTTCTTCCGGAAAATCCTCAACTTCAGTTTCATCGTCAAGAGGTAAGTCTACAAGGAAATCTGCTAAGACTTGAGATTTCAAAGAGGTTCGGGACTCAAATATGATGTCAAACTGGTCCAATTGTGCGTTCCATTTAGCCACCCTTCCTACTGCTGACACATTTTTCAAAACTGTCCCGAGTGGGGCTTTTGTTGGGACTCTGATCCAGTGAGTCTGGAAATAAGTGCGCAATTTCTGTGAGGCGAAAACCAATGCCAGTATCAATTGTTCTATTTTAGTATAATTTCTTTCCGCTTGGTTGAGAGTTTTGCTGATGTAGTATATGGGTTGCTCCACCTTAGTGACGGTTCTTACTAACACTGCACTTACGGCGTTATCTGTTGCCGCAATATAGAGTGCTAGGACCTCTCCCGGTTCAGGTTTTTGTAATATTGGTATGGAAGCTAGGTACTCTTTAACTTTCAAAAATGCTGCCTCACAACTTTCGTTCCATACGCACTCACTCTCTTTTTTCAAAATGTTAAAGAAAGGTTTCAGCTTATCAGAAGATCTCGCAATGAACCTTCCTAGTGCTGCCAGACTTCCATTCAACTTTTGTACTTGCTTAAGACTATTAGGTGAAGGCATATTTACTATTGCTTGAATTTTGCTGGGATCCACCTCTATTCCTCTTTTCGTTACTAAGTATCCCAAGAATTTTCCCGATGTAACTCCAAAAGTGCACTTCTCCGGGTTAACTTTCATCTTGCATGATCTCATTGCTTGAAAGATTTCTCTTAAGTTGTCCAAGTGATCAGCTGTCTTTTTACTTTTGACTAACATATCGTCCACATAGACCTCCAAAGTGTGACCTATCCATGGCTTGAATATCTTGTCCATCAGTTTCTGATAAGTTGCTCCTGCGTTCCTCAGTCCAAAGGGCATCCTTGTGTAGCAATATAGTCCATGAGAGGTGAAAAATGCGGTGTGGTCCTGGTCATCTTTATTTAGGGCAATCTGATTGTATCCGGAATACCCGTCCATAAAAGAAAGAAGCTCATGACCTGCCGTGGCGTCCACAAGCTGATCAATGCTTGGAAAGGGGTAGCTATCTTTAGGGCAAGCTTTATTGAGGTTGGTGAAGTCAATGCAAATACGTATTCCTCCGTTCTTTTTTGGTACTAAGACCATATTTGAAATCCATGTAGGGCAGATGACCTCTCTGATAAATCCCGCTTCCAGAAGCTTTTTGAGTTCTTTTTCCACCTCATGATGGTATTTTGAGGATACCTTTCGCACCCTTTGCCTGAATGGTGTGGATCCTTCCTGGATTCTCAACTCATGAGTCACTACCTCAGGGTCTATGCCTGGCAAATCTGACATCTTCCATGCAAAGATATCCGCATATTTTTTCAAAAGCTCATGCAACTGGTACTCACGCTCTTTTCCCATTAACGTACCTATTTTTATCATTCTCGGTAAGTCCATACCGCCTATATCTATTTCTTTTGTTGGTTCTAATGCAGAAAAGGTAGGTGTGGGATTACTAAAGAGGGGAGCTTTCTTTAATTGTTATTTGACGGTCTCACTGTCAGGCTTACTCGCTTTAAGGATTTTTTCAGTGCTGAGAACTTCCCTAGTAAGATCATTGTGGATAGTAAGATCATCTGGTTTACTTATTGTAGTGACTTTTTCAGTACTGAGTACCTCTTTAGTGAGATCATTAGGGGTTGGAGCCTTGACGTTACTGGTAATCACTGGACCATACTCTAATCTCTGGCACTCAACGTCTCTAAGATATTGCTGGTATTTTTCTTCTTTTACAATTTCTTTTCGCTCCTTCTTCAAATTTTGGAGTGCCTGCACCTTTTCTACGTTGTGCTGCGTTTCTTCGGCCTGACAGCTCCTTGCATCCATTTGGTCTCCTTTAATTTGAAGTTCCCCATGAGGGCCTGGAAATCGTAAATATTGATGGTATGTGGAAGCTGTTCCCTTTAATCGATGCACCCATAATCTGCCCATGATCGCGTTGTAAGGAGAGGGAGCTTAAACCACACTGAATCTTGTGTTTACCCGAATCGGTCCTGCTCTTACTTCCAATATTATTTCTCCTTTTGGCTTGGAAACCGCACCATTGAACCCATAAATGGTAAACCGCGAGGGTGTAAGCTGTTCATCAGTAAATTCCATTCGCCTAAAAGTATCATAGAAGAGTACATTCAAGGAACTTCCTCCGTCCATTAAGATCTTAGTAACATTCCACCCTGAGATTGGTAGAGTGAGTACCAATTCATCATTATGGGTCTCAAGCTCTTGGTCTACGTCCTCAGAAGAAAAAGTAAGTGGAGCTGCCATCCATTCTTCCCAGTCTTCTGTGATTACTCCATCAATTTTAAACATCTCATGATCTTCCACTCTTTTTCTTAATCTTCGTCCTACATCTCCCGAAAGGGACTGGTCATAGTGTTCAGAATGGGTTATCATGTAGATAACTTGGTTATCAGGCAGTTTCACATTTTTATCTTTTTGTGGAATAACCACTTCATTAGGATTTAGTACATATGCATTCAAATTTCCCGCAGTTACCATCTTTTGAATCTGGTCTTTAAGGTTCTTGCATCTCTCTGTTGTATGACCCCTAAAGTCATGGTACTCACACCTCTCAGGGTGATTTGCTGTTCTTTCATGCTGCCTACATCGAGTATGCGGCCATTCAAAGTCTTGACGATTCTTAATATCTGCCATGATGTGGACGATTCCCGTGTTCAACTTGGTATATACTATATCCTCAAATGGTATTTTTTCCCACTTTCTTTTCTTGAAGTCACTTGGCTTGTTATCATTTCGCTTGTAATCTTCCTCTCTAGCTTTTTTATCCGTGTATGGTGCTTTCACCGGTTCATAGCTCCTTTTGGGTGCTGAGGGCTCAGGCTCAATCAAATCAGTGCGGCGTGTGACTTTAGTATAGGGCTGAGCTCTCGGATTATCTTTCTGAATTTCTTGGAGTCTGACATGCTTGTCAATCAGGACCATGAGATCTCCTTCAGTCTTGGGCTTTTGGCTGTGTATGTCTACAAAAAGGTTACTCATGCGATCGAGAGCCCACTTAAAACAGTTGATGCTGATTTCCGGATTTACACTTCCTATCTCTTGCCCGATTTTAATCCACCTATCCCTTAATTCCTGATAAGTTTCTTTAGGTCCAATGGCTAAGGCAAACATTCGATCCAAACCGGCTTTAGTCCTTTTATTGTACAAGTATTTGGTGATGAATGCATTTGCTAACTCCTCAAAAGTGTGAATTGAGTGAGATGGGAGATCATCATACCAAGCTAGGGCAGGGCCTTTTAAACTTGATGGAAAAAACCTGCACATCACCTTATCATCCCACTCCCATTGAGCCATTGCCCTCCTATAATATCTTAGGTGGATAGTGGGATCGTCTTGACCTTCAAAACAAATAAAAATGGGGGGCTTACATTTATCCGGGAGCTTATAGAAACTAATCCTTGGCACTAAAGGGGTTGACCGAGAATCTTTCATGGCTTCCTCCAAATGCCCCCCCTCCTTGTCTTGATTTCAGCATTTTGATCTCTTGACGCATTTGCTCCATATCTTCATGTTGTCTGTCCCTTCTGTTGGTGCGGACATAATTGGGCTCAGCATCGTCATAGTCCTCCCCGCCTTCTTCATAAGGATTATATTCTATTTCTCTTTCCTTTGGGGGCACGGCTTTGGTCTTCATGACATATCTTGGATGTACACATTGAAGCGGCTGGGGCTGACTTGGTCCCAAGTAAGGAACTACTTGACTGTCTGACGACTCTTGGGCTCTTACCACTGAGTTGTTTTCTGCTGCTCCCTCTTCTGCCTTTGCGAGCCTTTTTTCTAGTCTTCCTCCTTTATCTTTGAGCATCTGATTTTCTTTGGCTAACTGGGTAAGAGCGTCCGTGAACGTAGACTTGAATTTCTTCATTTCCTCTAACTGAAACTCGTGGAGCTCTTTTACTAATTGATGGCTTTCCGCTGATAAGTATGGTAAAGAACGGTCTGTGGCTCTTAGGCTACCATCTTTTCCTTCAACTATCACTGGTGTTATTGGATCTTTATCTCCTTGCCTTTTGTTTGAGAAGACCTCCTGTAATACTCCCACTCCTCTCGGGAGTGTACTTGTTTCTCCCAAAAACATGGTGGGTTGTTGGGGGCTTACCTTAGCAGGTTTAGTTAAAGGGATTCCATAAGGTTGATTGGGAACTACAAACGTTGAGTCCCCAACCTCCAGAAGTGAAGCTTTCAGTGCGGCCTTAAGATCTGCTGCTTCTTCAGCTTCCAAGAAAATCTTGCCTGCAGCTGCTTTCTCCATCGCGGCTTTCTTCTCTGCGGAGATTTTAGAATTATACTGGATTTTATCTAATTTAACTTTCTCTATTTTGGCCTTTTCTACTGCGGCCTTCTGTGCTGCGGCTTTATCTTCTACTGCTTGCTGTGCGGCAGCCCAACACGAGGCCTGATGATCAAAGAGTAACTTTTTCTGAGCGCCTACAGCTTTTTCCGTCATAGCTCTCTCAATTGCGGCTTTATGTACTGCGGCTTTTTCGACAGTAGCACCATTCTCTGCGGCTTTTTCAGCTGCGGCTTTATTTGCTGCGGCTTTATCTGCTGCGGCTTTTTCGGTTGCTACACTGTTTTCCCCCGTTGCCAAGTTACGTGCCATAGTCCCTGGAGTGACGCTGCTATGTTCCATTGCATCTGCATCTCTTATATCAACTTGCTCCTTGGTCATACTCCTGGTTCTGGCCTTCGAGCTCTGATTATCCTTTGAGTTCCCCATTTGGCAACTTCTCTAATAATTTAACAATTTTAGTAATGAGGACACTAATATTTCCTCATACCTTAAGCCGTTTTATCCTCCAAACTGCAAACTTTGAATACCTTAACACACAAAGTAACACAGGAAGGATAAATCCTTTACCTATAAACCGAAGTCCCTGTTTCTAGCGCCAAACTGTTTGTGCATACAACTATCCTGGTCTTACGTCACTAACTTAAATGATATATAAGGTGTTGTATCTTTGCAGCCTCATAATATAAAGGTGTAACATCCATTAAGCACATAGATTGCTGACAACATTAAGTCACTACTTTAGAGCTATAATTTATCATTCATATGAAGGTGGTAATCATAATACAATATATAAGTTTTAGTCTTAAATGACTTTGAGTAATGTTACAAGATAATGTTGATAGTAATTCTCACTGTACTCCCTACTAAATTCACTGTTTTCCCTCTCTCTCACTTAAAAGTCCGTCCCCAGCTCATTCTACTGAGCTGAGTATTTATAGGAGTCTTAAGGCGGTTCCCAGACATTTGTGTTCACACCTAGTGGGGTCCTCACACCTCCTTTGGTAGTGCGGCTCTCTTCTTTAGTCTGCGGCCTTTCACTAACTTACTACTGAAATCTCCTTACGTGTGCGGCCTTCTCTTGTTTCCACAGCTGAGAATTTGACACGCGTTCCTTGACTTCTGACTTGCTCTGACCGCGCATTGAATGAAGGTGGTTGGATGTTTCCCATGCCTCACAGCTGTCTCTTGAGATACTTGTCACATCTGGCCTATCGTGGTGCTTCCTCAGCCGTTCATCTGTGTTCTCTCTTAAGATGAGTTGTAACCGCTTCTGATCTTACTCGGTACTTCGCTCTCAGCTGTCTTATCCTACTCCCGTTTCTCAGATGCTTACACGTGGGTGGTGGGTACTTTGCACCAACAGTTTGCCCCTGTCGGTTAGTATTCGGGTTTGGGTTGCCCCGAGGGTAGAATGGTACCGATATTCTTCTTCTTTAACTTCTTCTCCCACGTTGCATTCTCTTTTCCTTGAAACTCGCGCCGGTTACTATCTTTTGATTTCAACCTATATGAATACCGAAAAACTGATAAGTTCATTTACTTCTTATTCTTTTTCCTCTTCTTATTCTCTGAGTACTACTCAGCCTTTAGTACTAGGTAAATCTTCGTTTTTGTTTTCTTCTTCTTCAAAGCCCCTTTGCTCCTGAAAGTGACGGTAGTTATTGTGTCTGTTGCTGTCCTTCGTTCGTAGCCATATAATCGGTGAGTCTTTTTTTTTTTATCTTACACTATATTCTTACTTCTGTGCTATCTAAAATTGATACCTGATGCATGATTCTTGTTTACAATGGGGTTTTGATGGATGTTTATAATTGGGTTTTGACGAATCAAAAGATTTTTGTTAGTTTTAGGTCTTTTTTTTCTCACTGTTTTTCCGCTTATCATGGGTCTGGCTGTAATTAGGGTTTTCGTTATTGCATGCGTACAATCACAGCTAGGGTTTGAAGATATCATCCTTCTGCTTGGTTTGCTTGCTTAGATTCGCTGAGGCTGGTTTATTTGCATCATTTCTCGCATCCCTTGCTCCTGCCGATGTTCCTCATATGTTTGTGTGAAGTTTTATTTATGCTCCTGGGTTTTGTATCATGGCAGAGAACACATTTATACAAAAGTATATATACTTTGCCCCTGTTCTCTGTTATGATGGTAATCCCAAGGAATCACTGGTTTAATCCTCTCATACGAGTGAGGTCTTGCTATGAAATGTTTGAAGATCGATCTAAAGGGTCTTCCTATTTGGGTATTTTATCTTTTGGCCATTATACCTGATTGGCTTGGTATATTGCATGGTTGTATTGTTCTTTGCCTTTGCTATGATCTCATATGACTGCTGAGTTATTTTGAATTCGAAAATTTTATGCCTCCCGATCTTTATTTAATGGGTATATACTGCCCCATTAGTTTGGGTAAGGTCATTTCATTGAGTATATTACTGATTCAAATATCCTTAATGCGGTTTTGCAATGTACTCAATGCCCTACTCTTTGTGTGAGAACATTTCACTGAGTATTATCATTTGACTTGGGTCTTTAATGTTGTTTTGAGGTCTCCTCATTTTTGTGAGTGTATATTATTGAATCGCCATATTGATGCCTTATTATTTCTGTGAGAACACCGTATTTACACATGACATTGAACTCAGATATTTTGGTGAGTTCACATATGGACTCAGAGTATTAATGCCCCACTCTTTATGTGAGAACATTTTATTGTAACATCGATGCCCCACTCTTTCTGTGAGAACTTTTTATTATAACATCGATGCCCCACTCTTTCTGTGAGAACTTCTCATTATAACATCGATGCCTCACTCTTCCTGTGAGAACATCGTATTTATATCTTGATATCTCACTATTTTTGTGAGTATATCTTGATAAATATTTTTATTGACTCAGCTTTCTCTTGTCTCAGCAATGTCTTCTTTGAGTAAAGAAGGTATAAAGGAACCAAGAAATCTTAGGTCTGCTATAACTGAACCATCTGAATCTGCCAAGCATGATACTGAGGATAGTCCTGTCAAAGATAATCCCAGAGTTGTGAAAGCCGCAGCAACCTCTAGTGCGGGCAAAGAGCTTGCCACCCTTCGTGGTAAAAGGAAATCTCAGAAACCGGCTCCTCCTAGTTCTCCTACTCCTCAGCAATCTCCCAAAGCGCAGTCACCTAAATCTTATTCTCCATTCCCTGAGCCACCTCCTCAAGGGTCTGAGAATGAGAATAAAAAGAAAAAGTCTAGGCTGGATTTTCCCTGTAACAGTTATAAGGACATTGACCTTGAAGATTTTAAAAGGCGTCATCATCTCGAAGGATTTGAAGTTCATTTTTTCGATCCTAACAAGGGGACCGTCTTACATATGACATGATAAAGAATTATCCTTATGATTCTCAGCATCTCTTGACAACTGCTGGGGCTCTTGAAGCTGGAATGCGTCTTCCTCTCTACGAAAATGGAGATACCTTTTTCTATGTCGTTCTGACTCACAGGAATAGGCCTAAGAAAGGCAAAGCTTCTTATTCTCGTCCTGTATTTATTTACAATGGTAACTGGTGGAGGATTCTTGGTGAGTGCCGACTTCGCTCCAGAGGCCTCAGCAAAATGAAGTCTTACAAGCCTGACACTAAACAGAAAAAATTGTACACTTTTGAAAATTTTAACAAGACCTATGGTGATTTCATGGCTCCATCCAACAGAGTTAAATGGAGCATTGGGCCCAAGCGTCTTCCTCGTAAGAGGGGTGAAGTTCGTCTCTTAGAAGAGCTTGAATCACTCATTGTTCCTGGTACTGAGAACAATGAGGAACCCACTCCTTTGCCTGCTTCTGACATTTTGCGTAAGACTCATGACTTCAAATGGGATTCCACTCCTATAGAGATAATTGGTCCCTGGACCTGGGGCTGGCAATGGAACGATAAGTCTCGTACTGGGCCTCCCAGAGAATGTCATCCCGATCGTTATGGAGATTACTGTCCTTGGGCCTTTAACTTCACTGGTTTTAGTTTTGATTATGCTCAGGTGAGGGATATAGCTGAGTTCTTCTTTTCTTCTTAAAATTATTGCCTGATACTTTAATGTTTCATAGTAAGGACTTCTCTTATAACCTTTTTTATAGGCCTCTCCGGAAGGAGCTGAGACTGCTTCTGAAGTTGGTGAAGTAGAAGAAGGTGACGATATTGAAGCTGGCAGGGTACGTGTTATTTATAATTTTATTGGTATTACTTTTTCCTTGTCTATTATCGTGCCCCTAACACGTATTTTGCCTGACTTATCCTATAGGTTTCTAAAAAAGCTAAATTGCCTCTCCCTCTTGATGATGAAGCCGATAGTCCTGAAAATGAAGATGAGGAAGCTCACAATGGTACTGACTATACCATTCATTTGGATCGTGATGAGGTGGAAGGTGGTGGAGAATCGCAAGACCAAGATTTTCAGATTGATTTAGTGGGTCAGTCTCAACATAAAGTGAAACAATCAATTATGCGATCTACTTGTCGTGAGGGTGATTTGTCTGAGGGCCAATTTGAAAGCATGTTCTTAAATGATGAGGAAAGTGGGGGTACTGATGCTGAGAAAAGAGGTCCCATAGATGTTAAGTATTCTTCCACTGCCCGCACGACTGGTGAGTTTTCCTTTGGGAAAGGGTTTGGCAATCTTGGTGGTGCGGCATCGAGCACTCAGTCAGTTGGGACTTCTAGTATTCTGTCTTCACTTCCTAGGGCTTCTTCTCCCATTTTAGGATGGAGTCTTAAAGCTGCTTTGAGTACTGCTGCCCAGACATCAAGTGAGACCATTAATGTTGAGACCCCAGCTCAAGTCAATATTGAGGTTGAAACTGAGGGACAACGAGTTGAATCCAATGCTGAGATCCTAGAATCCGTAAAGCAATCAATTGAGAGTCCACTTCGATTAATGGCACCTGATTCTCAGGATTCCCGAGGGAAAAGCTCGGTTTCAAATTTTGAAGGCCTTGATCTTTCAAATGATAATGCCATTCTTCGTTGGGGTCGCGATCATGGTTATTTTTCTGGATCTTCCACTACTCCTAGTACCAATGATTCTGGTGTTGAGGCAGCATTGCGGGCTCGTATGCGTGCTACACCCTTTGAGACTGTAAAAAAAGCTTGGACTGCAAATCCATCAAGTTATGTCGGGCAAAATTTTGAACTGGCCCCTCCTTCCTCAGTTGAGGAAATGTTCAAGTATGCTGATGGTGAGGCTTACGGGTTGCCTCAGAATAATGTTCTTCTGGTGAGTTTCTCTTTTCTTTATTCTCATTTGGTGTAAGTATTATCTTTTTCCTGATTTCGTACGGCTTTGCATAGATGGCTAAGGCCCACCAGTCCAATTATCTTCTTCGGCAACTATTTCACTGTAAGTCCTTGATGCTTGAGGCTCGAAACAAACAGTATGAGAAAGACTTGATTGTCGAAAGAGAACGCATTGCTGAGCTCGAAAAATCCTTGAAAGAGGATGAGTGTTTAAGTATTGAGGAATTGGAGCGTGAAGCAGAAACATTGCGTTCTAATGTTGAGAAAGCACGCAAAGAGAAATCTGCTGCCGAATCTAAAGTCACTGGTGAGTGTTTATTTCCTTACACTCCTTTAATTATAATGGTTGTATTTGCTTGATTGCTTTCTAAATTTTATTTTTATCTGGTTAGTGGCAATCCCTTCAGATCCTATGGCCTTGTACCTTGACAACCTTCGCCTTCGAGAGCGTGAGTCCTCGCTAGAGCTTAAGATAATAAAAATGATGCTTAAATGGAACCATAAGATGGATGCTTCCAACAAGTTAAACTTTATGTGCTGCGAACTAAAAGATAAGTTAGTATCTCTTAGAAACGAATATGACTCTTTTAGGATGAGCGCAACTAGTGAGATTAGTTGGTGGAAAGATTCCTCTCATGGCACAACTGGGAAAATTCTTACTTTAGAGAATTCCCTGCGTTCATTGGCGTTTGAGAGGGATAGTCTTGAATCTAGCTTTACTTCCCAGTCTGCAGCCTTGAGGGATGCTCGTGCTGAAATTTTACGTCTTAGGGCGATATAAGATGAATCTCGAATTCATTTAGATAAATTGAAACAATTTGCCTGCAACTTTGACAACGAAGTGGCTCATTTACGACATGAAGAAATGTTGAAAAAGGTAGATTGGTATTGTTTATTGATATTTTTCATAATAAGCTCGCAAATTACTGTTTTTCTTATTCTCAGTGCTTGCTTATATTTTCTTTCTTGCTTTACTCAGTGCTCCAGACAAAACTTGAAGAGAAAAGTACAAAATTTGATCAACTACAGAAAGAATTAGTGACACAAGAAGGTCAAACCAAATTCTGGAAATCTTCCTTTGATTCTGAGAGTGCTCGAACATCTGCTGCTTTGGCTGATATTGGAAAGTTGAAAAACGATCTATCTGAGCTTAATACTCATATTGACGTCCAAATTGCTGAGGTGAAATATGCCGCTGAGATTGCGATGGTTGATAGTATTAATGAAGTGATCGACTATGCTGAGGGAAAAATTAATGAACAAATTCCTCGTCCTCCAGCTGCTAAGCTACCTCCTATTCTTGCTGCACGCCAGAGGGATCCTCCTCAATGATATATTAGTTCTTTTTTAGTACTCAAGATAGGACTGATTGCCTTTGATTATCTGTACTTTAGCTTGGATTTTGCTTGTCTGGGGTGTAATCATTGTATTTTTTGCTTCTGACAATCAGTTCGCTTTTTGTGTTAATTATCTCTTCATGAACCTTGTTCTGTAAGAAACTGGTTTCATTTTACTCTTTTGCGGATATTAATGTTTTTTGTGGTGGTTCACATATTTGGTTTTATCAATGTTCTCAGAGAATAAGTTCTGAGTCTCAATACTTTGTTTTCTTACTCAGATTGTATTTGTGCTGAGTAAAGTTCATACGCTGAGTAAGATCAGTGGCCTAAGAATTTATTGATGCCCCACTCTTTCTATGAGAGCACCATGGAGAATTATAATATCTACGCCCCACTTAATGCCCCACTCATTCTGTGAGAACACCTTTTTGATTTGTAATGTTAATGCCCCACTCATTCTGTGAGAACATTTTATTGATTTATAATGTTAATGCCCCACTCTTTCTGTGAGAACATTTTATTGATTTCTTACTCAGATCATATTCGCGCTAAGTAAAGGTCATACACTGAGTAAGATCAGTGACTTCAGAGTTTAGAGGGCTACTCTGAGTCTCATTATTTTGTTTCTTAC
>JAJJMA010186742.1:0-18337 GCA_023529015.1 Papaver nudicaule | reverse complement strand
CATAATCTTTTTCAAATTAATATAACCATTCCATATTCAAAAAAAAATGATCACTACCAACAGATAAAGTGGCAAAGAGCAAACTTTGGGAACATATCAAACAAACCAAGATTCGCCACCACTATGTCCAGACCTTTTCTAAAATCAACTCATTATTTGCAACATTGTAGTCTGTTGGAGCCGGTGGAAATCTATGATTGCAACAGAACCTGTGAAAATCTACTTAGCCTCCGCACTTAATATTTCGGTGTAAATTGGCTAGGGGATACCAGAGAAAAGTACAGCGAAGCTAGAGCGTGGAGTATCTTCGTACTAAAGGCAAAGTGCAAACCACAACTGCATAACAAAGAAGGAAAAAACATGGCGAAAACATTACCAAGTTTTAGTTTAAAAAAAAAATCTATTACAGGTAATTGACAAGCATTACAAACCAAATATCAGTACATTGTGCAATTTCTCCGATTTACATACTGCTCCCAATCTTATTACTTGACTAGAATAGGGATTCAAACTTTCAACAAACTGTTCCTTAAGATATATGACTAATCAGCCATAATAGAATTATAAATTATGGAATATATTACAATCTAAAATCGTGAATTTTTTAAACAGATCTACAGACTTTCCAAATAAGCTTGGGCCACTCTTGAGTCTAAAGCCATAAGATGAACACGTTGTTGGATAACTTAGTTTGAGAGGAGAACTCATTTTGTGAAGATTTTAAAAACACCAAAAACTCAGATTATATTAGCAAATTCTCTGGTTTTTCTTCCATACCGCCGACCTTACATTAGTATCTACTATCTCGCTCTTATCTACATTATCTTCCGATACTCTAGGGTTTCGTATATTTATACACTCAAAACTGTTTGGGTCCACTATTAACATACCCTTAGACAAATCTTAATGGATAGTTTATAATTAAAGCCCAATAGATGGGTCTGGTTTCTATCAATCAAATGTATTGGGTTTTTTTGGTACACCCACAGGGAATCTTGCTAACCCCTTGCAGCATGTGATATCACTAATTTCCACCATCGAGCTAGAAACTCTAGAGAATAACTTATCTGCTATTCCGCTACATTGTGTAAACTAAACATAAACACAAAATTGGTCCAATGGACCAATACACCAAATTCCTGTTGTGTAAATCTGTTGCAGCAGGTGGAAATCTAACTAAATGAAAAACATACTTGAACTAAGCCCAATAAACAGGCCCAGTTATTACATGTTCTAGAGCATCTAAAGTTCTGAACTTCTACAGCATATTTATAAAGGCGCCTGGTCGTAGTTAACAAGGGTACCGTTTGAGCGGTACAACGGCCATGATTCAATTGGAGTTGTATGTTTATTGTTGGGATATATTTATTAAAAAGACTAAATTTGGGCCTGTGCTACGCACCGGGCATAGTTACTCGTACCTTAGAAATGAATATTGTTTACCTATGAGTTTTATGATGATTTCGTGTAATATATGATAAGATAGGCGCCCATGTATTTTAGAAAGATACTTAAACCCTTCTATTTCCTTTTAGGTTTCCAGTTCCAGCGAAAGAATCCATGCTTGTTTAATGGAAAATTAAACAACAAAATTATGATTGGTAATAAACTGACGTTTTAAGTTCGTCAACTCAAATCCTCAATGGATCCCTATATCCACTCTACAATAGCACAGATCAAGTCACACAAATATTCAACATCTAACAATAAAATGATTTAACAAACACAAATGTAATTCCCCTTGGTTTGCCAGGAGATATGAGTTTATCATTTATCTCATGGCCTCATCTCCAGGATCCTCGAGGCATTGCTGCCACATATAAAAAGCATGACTATACTAACCTTCACTTGAAGCTAGCTAAGGAGTACAACCAACTGGAAGAGTAGTATTAGAAACACAACAAAATCAAAATCACAACGGAACCGGAGACGGGATTGTATGTCCAAAAGCTGGCTAGGGTTTATGCGCGAGAGTGAAAAAATCACAGGGAGAAAGAGAGAATCCACATTTATATGGAACCGCAGGAATCTAATTTAGGGCGAAAAGACGGAAACAGGCTTCCAGAGGCAAGCGAATAGACCAAAAAGGGGTCCGGTTTAAAGTAGGTAATCCTTTTTTTTAACGGTGTTAATTTAAGACACAGTTGTCAATTACTAATTGGTCCAAATAATTTTTGAACTAACGGAATTTATTTTTACTAATGCGGGTGTACATCACTAAACGTGGGTGATACTTTAAAAAAGTGTAAACGGAGTGTAGCTGTTTTTCAACCAATCAAAATATGCCAAGTGTCCTCACCAGAATGACTCCCTCCCAAATCCCTTTCTCGGCCAATAGAAAGTTGTGGTATTGTCACCGCGCGACGTGGGGGCTTTTACAACTTAGAGCTTTTAATGTAAGATTTTTTTTGTATATTCTTATCAATTTGAACATTTTAGCCTAGTGGTAAAGTATTTTGGGTTTGGGGTAAAGTGTTTGGGTAAATATATACTAGATATTTATTTACATTAGTCCGGAAGCGGGGCCTTGGGGCTTTGGGGTCTTGGGAGGTCTGGTGATTCAACAACTTATTTTTACTGTTTTTAAACTTGGTCTTCAAAACGTATTTAGGGTTATTAATCTCCATTATTTCCTATTTAATTTCTCTTAATTGCGAATTTTATTCTTGACTGTTTTCTGACTGTTACAAAAAGATTTTTATGGACAATTGATGCTAATTAATATTATTAATTTTCATTAATTGAGATGGATTCTCTTAAGCCTTTTTAAGGCTGGTTTTCTGAAAAGAGAAGACATAAGTTTTTCGTGAGTATTCTGAGCAAGAGTAAGAAAGAGTAATAGTTGGTTCGATTTCTCATAGTGCAGAGAAATCGAACAAGAGAGTATCAGCTGTTTTATCCCATAGGGTTTACGACAAGAGTGAACTGCTAAGCACAATCAAGAAGCAGAGTCGTGAAACACCTTAAAGAGAGCGACCTAGTCCACGACTCAGCTGCCTGTGATTTTTGTTGTGTGTATTTTTGATTTTCTACAATTGTTTTCCAACATTTATATAGAAGGGAAATGACGCTCAGGTAGTAAAGACCCCTACTGTATTGGATATGGGCGCTAACCATTTGATGGCCGTCAACTAATCTTTGAAATCTTAGATCCTACATATCTGTGAATGTTTTTCAAAAATATTTGCGTTTCAGTGGGTTGGTCTAGTACCTGAAAGTAGAAGAGATCCTAAAGAAGAAACCCCAAGCTATAGTTATCCACAAGCAACCCCATTTACTCAAATCAGTAACTCCCTGATCTCTCAATATGTCAACCCCATTGACTCAATGCCGTACTCAACGACTACGGTATAACCTATCATGACATAGGAGTGAATGCCAGATAGGAAAGCAATGAAAGAACTTCCTGCCAAAACTGCACCAAAAATTATTCAAAAAAATAAAAAGAATCCGGAAACATTGTATGACATAAGAACAAGTTGGGTCTCTAAACCATGGTTTAGTTGTGTTTTCCAAGTTGGGTCTCTAAACCAAGGACAATGATCGCCACCAACATAAAAAATGTAGTCAGAGAGAAGCCTTAAGGAACATATCAAACCAACAAATATTCGCCACAACTTATCCAGTCTTTCTAAAATCAACTCATCACCAGACATTTTATTGGTTCAGGTGTATGGGTTACCAATGTAAGCCATATTGTAAACACTGGATAGCATAATACAGTGCTCATTATCTGCAACATTGTAGTCTGTTGCAGCTGGTGGAAGTCTAAGATTGCAACAGAACCTGTGTGAATATCCTCCACATTTAATATTTCGGTGTAGATTGGTAACCCAACAGCATAACAAAGAAAAAAAAATCATTACCAAATTATACTTGCATTTTTTATTTTATTTTGTAGTCTATCTAAACTGTCTACCAAAACTCTAGGGTTTTGAACACATATATGCGGAAATACTATGGGTTACAAAAACACCCCAGAACTAATATTACTGGATTTTGAATGAAGCCGAATAACCAAGCCCGGATATTACAATTTATGGAGCTTCTACTGGCTGTGTTACGCACAGAACGACAAAGATCGAGATATCAAACTATTGCTTGACTGAAACATGTATTCAAACTTTGTACAAATTGATACTTAAACATATGACTTATCAGCCACAATAATACATTGACAAAGAGTTTAGAGAATCTCTAATTCAACAAAAAGCAAATAATTGCGAATATTGAATCATGAATTTCATTCATAATGTACCTAAGATGGAGATCATCCTGCAGGTACTGACATATCGTACAGGAGTCCAAACGAGAAATTAGTTTTGAGAGGAGAACTCATTGTGAGGATGTCGAAGATCTGCCTTCTCTTTTGGATCTCCATGGTTTGCATAAAACTTCCAACATGACACCAATACTCCGATCATAAGCCATTTTAATCTGGTAATAGCAAATCTTGATATCAGTGTTTTTTCTTCTTTACCGGCCGCCTCACAGCAGAGTCTCCACACTCTCACTCTATACCTATTCTAAAATGTCTAGCGAAACTCTAGGGTTCTTTACATTTATATACTGAAAGTTGTTAGGGTTACAAAAATACCCTTAGACTAATCTTAATGGATATATGGATGAAGCCCGCGAAAGGTTATTACAGCAAGAATTTAAGGGTACCATTTGAGTGATCTAACGGTGAGGGGATTAGAAACAATCACACTATCCACTCATGAATCACGGTATTATTTGCTTATCTCTGGCAAGTCAATCATATTCGTATCTTTGCACCACCAGACTGCTCCATTCGACAAATGATATGAGCTCGATACCAAAAGCTTATGCTGATGCGGAACCAAACTTCTTACTAAATTTGATCTTGAATATTAGCTGCTAAACAAAATTCTCATTGATATCAACGCATCCAAAAATTAAACTGATTGCACATTTTATCGGAGCCAAACATGGAGCTCTTTTTTTTTTCCTCTACTGTATCTCTACACTCCAACTTGCCTAGCCAAAATTACTTCATATACTTTTGCAACAATTTTCGATGGAAGTCATTCCTGATTGTGTCGTTGATGCTTAGGTGTTTTGGCTTCACCACGACTCTGGCTCTTAAAAATCGCACCGTCATCTGCTTCACAACAGTAAATTACATGCTCTTCTTCCTATTCTTGCCGCTCTTTTCGAAGCCTGTGCTCAGTGAGCGAACAGACTCAATTGAGTATGCAAAAATGAAAAAGTCGAAAGACATTGCAAGCATCAACCTAGAAAAGATAAAACATTATGGCTACTATGTTGCAAGCAACATTATGGTTCAGGGATCAGGTTTTCTCCACTGGAATCAAACGAATCCCCCTCAATCGGTTGTTGTGGATGATCACCACATTCTGCTTATGTTTCAAGGACCTTGGATGCGGTCGATGATTTATGGAGAGCTTTCCGAAGTGAAATTTTTGTACCCATTCTTAAATTCTCGAAGTCATTCACCTTTTGCCAACCTCCTGCAGCAACAAAACCTTATACTTGTGAAAGAAATACAACAGAGACAATTTAAACTACAAAGATCTTTGTATATCTGTTCTGTTAATGCTTCACAGACATGTCTTCACTTCATAAATTGGTCAATGCTAATTCTCATGCAAACCATTTGGCCTGGTTGGATCTGATTCAATGTAACGATTTGAAGGTGTGTGAATTTGATGCAGAAAATTCCAAGAGAAGTCAACATTGTTGATCAATTAAGCTAGAAGCAACGTGCTCATTAAAACGTGGTTCTAAAGTTATTCATGGTACAACGCCTACCTGGTCAGGACTGAGTGATGCCTGAACTATTCACTATTGCTCGATGTTTGCTGTGCCTACCATTGTATTTGTAAGTTCACATTTCACCCCATGGTGTCATATTGAACCATTTTGGAGTATATACTTTGTGACCATTGGCTTCTCTCTTTTTATTTTTATTTTTTTGTCTCACTTCCAGCACTAGAAAATTGCATAGACATTACGAAATATATATTACTGCTCGATATTGCCAGGTTGCGTCTAAATATGCTGTGCATAAACATAACAACCAATTCAAGAGTGAAGGAAAGGGGGATGGCAGAGGAACTGCAAAATGCAAAGCTAGAGCGCGGAGTATGTTAGGACTGAAGGCGAAATTACGAACCGCAAAACATTACCAAATTTTACTTGCATTCTTTTGTAGTTCAACCAACAAACAATCACTAGCACACTCCAAAACAACAATGGAAGGACATAGGAATGAATTTGCAAGCAGAAGTAGCACAACACAGTAAAAGAAGGAAAAAAAAAATTGACAAGGCAATACCCAAATCAGATACCAATACACACTTTGCCATTACTCCGATCCAAGCTAATTACTTCTCCCAACCCGATTGCTTGACTAGAACATGTATTCAAACTTTGTACAAACTGATACCTAAAACATATGACTAATCAGCCACAATGGAATTATGATAAAAAGCTTAAAACAATTATAGATTACAAATCTAAAATCATGATTTTTGTTATGTATCTAGCTTTAGCCGCAATCTCAGTGCTCCATCCCTATTTTATGTTTAGAGAACATGATGTCTATCAAACACAAATCGGTAATCCATGATCGCCCTGAAGATTCCTAGATATAATTTAGTTTTGAGAGAAGAAATCATTGTGAGGAATTCGGATATCTATGTCTCTCTTTTTAATCATAACTCACAAGATACCGAAACCCGATCATATCCAATCTGAATATGGAATCTGAATATGGTAACAACAAATTTTGCGATTACTGAATTTGCTTCTATACAGCCGACCTCACAGCAGACGTAGTTCTCACTCTATCCAAAATATGTATTTGAAGTCTAGGGTTCAGTAAATTTATACTGAAAATTGTTTGGATTACAAAAGTACCCTTGAAAAAATCTTATTGGATATTCGAACGAAGCCCAGAAAACAAGCCCACAATCTATACAGCTTTTACAGTTGCATCAACACTTCTGTGGCATGTTTATATGGGCGCATGGCAAGGTAAACAACAGAGTACCATTTGAGTAGTAGAGACCCCTATCATATTGCGAATGATAGGTTTGTACGTACGCTTCTCTAAAATCTCAATTAGACGGTCTTTCTTTATTTTCCGTGATATCGTGTTTCCGTTGATTGGTCTAGGAAAAGAAGTTGCGGGAAAGAGTAAATTACAGCAACCGAGTACTTTGATAGACGTCGTCTATGCCTGAAGCAATGAGCCTAGTGATAATTGACAGTAGAACACTAGTTGCCTTCCATAAGATATATATTTGGCCTGGTTGGATTCGATTCAAAGTACCGATTTGAAATATGCTTGAAGATTATGTAATTATCAAATTATTTTCTTATAACAAGATGAAACGGAAAATTTCAAGAAATTGTGAACATGAATAATGGTTGATCGATTAGTACAAATTAAGCAAGCGGAGCCGTGAAATCCCATCCTGAATGATTCAAGTTCTTCAAATTAATCTTTTGTTACAACGCCTACCTCGGCAGGAGTGATGCTTTTTTTTTTTAATTTTCATATCTCTGATACTTAATCATGAATAATCAGCCATAATTCTATATATGACAAAAAAAACTTAAAACATCCCTATTTCAACAAAGATAAAAGTTACAAATCTAAAATCTTGAATTTTTGGTACAGATCTAATATTTTAGCCAAATTCCAATAAACTTTAGCCGTAATCTCAGTACTCTATTCTCCCAAATGATCTGTTCTTCATCATTTTCAATTGAAAATCCATGCCCGCTGTTATTGACATCCTTTCTTGTTGAAGCTGAAGTTATATATTTTCCTTTGAACTTGAAAATCAGTGTCTTGAATCCCCATTGCATACAGTGTCTTCCTAATTTCGTAAGTATAACTCTGTCTGCATTTAAATGGTGTCTCTACATCTTCCTTTTCCATTTTACAAAACTTGTAATTCATCCTTAATTTGGAAGATGAATTAGTTTTGAGAGGAGAACTCATTTTGAGGAATTCAAAGATTTGTATCTCCAAGGTATGTGTAATGCTTCCCGGATGATACCAAAACTCCGATCATGACCCATTAGACTTCGGTAACGGTAAATCCTTATTGGTTTTTCTTCTTACCGGCAGCCTCACATCAGTAGTCTCCAAAATTTATCAACCAAAATTCTAGGGTTTAGTTACATATGCTTTAAGTTGTTTGGGTTACAAAAATAGCCTTGGGCAATTCTTAATGGATATTTGATTGAGGCCTATAAAGCAGACCCGGTTATGGCTTTGGATCTTCTGCTGGTCTGTTTAACTTTTTGACTTCAAAGTCAAAACTGCTTACAAAGTTCTCAGTGCTAGTTCTAATCCTCTATCTGTTGCCATAGCCGCTCGTGCAATTGATTGGAGACCTAATCCTCTTCCTCCAAGAATTTTACACTTTCTTTGCAAATGCACAAGTAACTGCGGATACAATAGCTAGATTTGTATTCCTCTGAAGCTCAGCTTGGAGCGACTGAGCTGTACAGAACCATAACCAATGAATCAAAACGACTTTGGATAGATCATCCTTCTCGGCTAAATATTATCATGATTAAACGAGAATCTAATACCAACAATTTTTCCTGGGCGCATTTTCATAGCTGTTTATTTTTTGCGCAATGTAGCTAGGTGTACTGAAACTTGTCATTTGTTATTTCGGTGTAAATTGGCCTGTTTGGACTGAAATGCATACCGGTGTTTGCACCACGATTCTCTATACTTGCAAGAAAAAAAAAGTAATGAATTTAATGTAAAAAAAAAAAAAAAAAAAAAAGGCTAAAAAGAAGGCTTCATTATAGATAGATTGAAAAGTATTACCAATCAAATATCAATACACAGTGCAATTTCTCCGATTCAAGCTACTCTAAATACTTCTTTCATAATCCTATTGTTTTTATTGACTTAAACATAAGTACTCAGCCAAAATTCTAGATTGACAAAAAGCTTAGAACAATCGTAATTCAACAAAACAAAAAAGTATACAATTACAATCATGAATTTTTTTTGTGCAGATCTAGCATTTCAACAAACTTTCCGACTAATATTAGATTTGAATGCTTCAAATACACAAATCCAGGATAGAAGTTAGTTTTGAGAAGAGAATTCATTTTGAGGATTTCAAACATTCGTGTCTCTTTTTTTGGATCTCCATGGTATGTGTAAAGCTTCCGCCAATATTTCGATTATAACCCATCTGAATCTGGTAACAACAAATACTGCCGTCACCGGTGTACAGAAACTTATGTGCAATGTACATGTGTACTGAAACTTGTCATACTGCCTTGAAAATCCATCTAGAGTTCAACTCCATAGATTTCTATACCTGCAATTAAATAGGATTGAATTTGCTCGATTGAACTGAACATTTGAAGTAGATCTGCACCCAATGTAAATCTTCATTTGAAGATGTATTCTCCAATCGGCCATAATTCTAGATATGACAAAAAGATTAAAACATCACCGATTCAACAAAAGTATACTGATTAAAAATCTAAAATCATGATTTTTCTTGTGCAGATCTAGCATTTCAGCAGACTTCCAATAAACTTAACTTTAGCCGTAATCTCAGTACTCTATTCTCCCAACATTAGCTGTTATTGACATCCTTTCTTGTTGAATGAAGTTGGGGTTCTTTTCCTTTCAACTAAAATTCAGTGTCCTAATTGTGCAAGTATACTTACCACATTGAAATGGGAGCTCTACAACCTCCTATTCAAGGTATTTCTCAAAAGACACAAAAAATGTGAAATAACTTACTTAGTTTTGAGAGAAGAAATTATTATGAGGAAATGCAAAGATCTGTCTCTTTTTCCAAGGTATGCGTAAAGCTTCCAACATGACACCAAAACTTCGATCATAACCCATTAGACTAACAGCAAATCCTCATGTTATTTAAAATCGATCCTTTCTATTCTTTCTCGGTGGCCTCAAAGCAGTAATATCTCATTCTATCTAAATTTATCAACTCAAATTCTAGGGTTTAGTATATACTGTATATATATTGAAAGATTGTTTGGGTTACAAAACTAGCCTTGGGCAATTCTTAATGGATATTTCATTGAAGCCCTGAAGGCAGACCCGGTTATTACAATTTATAGAGCATTAGATCTTCTGCTGCTCTGTTTTCCTTTGGAAAACATTTATGGCTTCGTAGTCATAACGGTGACTTCACAGTTAAAACTTCTTACAAATTTTTAATTGTAGATTGTACATCTAATCCCTTTAGATGCTGCTATAGCTGCGGGTGCAATTGATTGGAAATTTTTATTAAAGAGTGATCTTCCTCCAAAAATTTTACACTTTCTTTGGAGATGCACATGTAACTGCAGAGAATAGAATAGCTAGATTTTTCTCTGATATCCTATGAACTGCCCTGTGTGTGATAGTGGTTCACGCAGTATGCGTCATGTAAATTTTTATTGTTCTCTTGCAAAGAGAATCTGGGTAGAGTGGAGAATAATGGTGGGTATCAACGACTCTGTTGCATTCTCTGTCTAATAGCTATACATGCTACTTCAAATGCCAATAACAATTTGAATATGAAGTTGAACGCATCTAAAATGGTTCGATAGGCTTCGGCTGAAGGCAAAATGTAAACCCATGCACACACCAAAAAAGAAAAAAATAGAATTTTAGTTGCATTTTATTTGTGGTTCAACCACGCCAAACAATCATCAACACATTTATTGGGAGGGAGATTTGTATTTTAATCATGTATTCCCCAGGTAACTGATTGGTCTTATAGAGGAGGATACAGTTTTCCTTGTTTGTGGCTGGAGCACTCTTACAATTCCTGGAAAAGAACTTCTTCAACAATTCAGGTAATTGCTTCATGCAAATATTGAAGTGTGTTAGTTTTGGTACATCATTTGGTAGATTTCCTTCGGACTGGTTACTTTTAGGGTCCAATTAGATATACACATTGTCCTTTGCAAGGTTGATCTTAATATACACATTTCTACACTACAACGGAAGGACACATCAGTGTCTGTCAGCCAAAGATCTCTGTATACTGGCAAGTAAATAGGGATGAAACACAATAGCCAAGAAATTATCAATTTAGGCTTTACGATGTGAAAACAAAAACAAATATCTGAAACAGATCTGCATCCAATGGAAGTCTTTTCGTTACAGGTAAATTAGCAAGCATTACCAATCAGATACCAATACACAAAGTAATTTCTCTGATTCAAGCTACTTCCATAATTGTCCTACTGCTTAACTAGAATAAGCTTTCTTGCAGTAGTGAGTGTAAAATTTTTAAACTTTATACAAACTGATACTTAAACATGAGTAATCAGCCACAATTTTAGCTTACAACATCTTCAATTCATGATTTTTTTCCTGCAGACAATTAAAATCTCCATCTTAGGTTTGAAAATATGAGATGAATTTCACCATTGAATTTGGTGACTTAAAAGGAGGATACCAAATCTAGGAAATTTCACTAATTATTTCCATAATTCGGTGACACTATTGGAAAATAACATAGTTTTGAGAGTAGAACTCATTATGAGAAATTCAGAGATCTGTTTCTCTCTTTCGAGGGAAATTGTTTTTTTTACTCTTTTGGATCTCCAAGGTATGTGTAAGGCTTGGACCAAATCTCCTCTCTCTTTTGGATCTCCAAGGTATGTGCAAAGGTTCCACCAAAGCTCCAAACATAACACATCACTCGTAAAAATGGTTTTTTATTCTTTACCGGCGGCCTCACCACAGCAGTCTCCAAACTTTTCTCACTCTATCTAAAATTTCTGCCGAACTCCTAGGGTTTATACATTTATATACTGAAAATTGGATGGGTTACAAAAATACACTATTAACTTCACGGATATTTGATTGAAGCCCAGTAAGCTGACCCGGGTATTACACCGCTATGCTTTCAATTTTCTAACCCAATTCAAATACACAAGGAAGAAAATAATTGAAGTTAGTGAGAAATATTCACAGGCATTTCCTCACTTCCCAAGTTTGTTTCTTTTGTTCTGTAATTTTCATAGACACGTACGCTACACTTTACATTACCGCAGATGATATATTCGAAACTCCGGAAGCCAATACAGGGTCCTGAGAGACGTCGTATATGCCTAATAGTTGACAGTAAAGCGCTAGTTGCGGTTCCTTCGAGACAATAGGTAGAATCGTGAGAAGTGATTCATCTCACATAAGAAATTATCCTTTTGGCATGGTTGGTTTTGATTCAAAGTACCGAATCAAAATACTTGCAGATAATGTCACTATCAAATTATTTTCTTACAACAAGATGAGATGAATTTGATACAGAAAATTCGAAGAGATTGTCAACAATCAACATGTTGATCAATTATAATAAACTAGATGACCGCTACCACGGTGGGAGTGGGCCGCCCGACCGAAGCTAAAAAAAAAAAAATGTAAGCAAACAAACTTTGGACTCAACATAGTTGCATTTGATAATTTTTGCAATCGCTTCTCCTCTCGGCGAAATTCTGGAAGAGCCTTGCATTCACCAATTCTTGCTAGTCTTGTTAGGACGTCTTAACTTTTGGAGAAAAATGTTTCGTAATACTGAAACTGTGCATCATGCCTTGTGTGGGCAGTGAAACCCAGTTCACATTTTACTGCAATTAACCCAGTGAAAGATGAAAGGTGTGAGCTTACATTTCCTTCTCCAGTTGCTTCCTGATGAGCTCCTTTGTGTGGGCAGTCACTTTGTCAGTCTTATTGCACACTATAAGCACCAGGACTGTTTTCTTCACAACAGTTGCCTTGGTCAAGATTGCATACAAGTACCTGCACCAAATTAATACATTACAAGAGGATAATAATTCAGGTTGCAACCAAACCTACAGTAAAAGTACAAACACGTGTCTTTGAAAAAAAAAATAGTTACGTAGTTAGAAAAATACTCAGCAGCTGCACGGCAGTTTGGCAAAAAGTCTAGAGCATCGACGACAAAGATAAGCCCAGCTGCTTGAGGCAAATATTCGTCAAGCTTTGGTCGAAGCCGAGAGTGTCCAGGAACATCAACTACACAGACAGGCTTTACCTTGCCTTTCTGTCAAAAATATGAACAAAATACATAGTATCCCAAATTTGACTAACTGTCTGCATATGAAACACGGTGCTCTTGAATAAGTAGGATCAATTGAGTTCCACAAGATATTGTTACAGAAATTCCAAAGGTGCAAAGGTAAAAAATGACAATACGGTGAAAAGGTAAAAAATGTCTATTGAGGTTCATTGGATGGGCAAATCAGTTTCTCCCTATGGTAAATAAGTATTGTGGGGCCTAAAATGAACCTAATCAAATATCAGTCCTGCTCACCATACGTAACCGAGACATACAGCGCCAGTGTTATAAAGCAAAATTGATATCTAATGAGGCTGTAAACAACATCAAGTATCCATTGGAAACATTATCCTATTGAAGAGCAGTACGTACCATCCAAATGTTCAAATTTGGGGCAGTTTTAGTGGTTTCATTTGTGCAAGCAGCAACGCCAAACGTTATCTGTACGTCTGGAATCCTTGTACTAAGGTGTACATAGTAATATCATCACCAAACAATCCGATTGCATTCATACTTCAGGAGGCGAATTTTAATCTTCATTTCGGGTTTTCTTAAATTAAAAACTAACTGGCTGCGATTTTGCTTAGTAAATTTCATATCATTACTTTAAGCTTATGTTCCATTATTTTAACTGTTGAGGGTAATTCTAGATCAGGTTCAAGACGAACAAAAGTAGATCTCTATTGCATCCGTTGAATTGGGAATATGGTAAAGTAGTTCCTGAATGGGGAACTACCCCGTGAATCGAAGGCATATACTCATTGCTAAACAGCTTAAGTAATAGGATGCCATTCGATCTTTACAGAGCCACAATTAGCAACATGAAAAAGACTATTCTTGTCAGCTGTTTTCAACAAGGTATTAGTGCTGCAATGGAGCCATTTCAATTGGTAGAGACAATAAGACAAACAGTTGAAGTGCCTATTCGACTCTTCTATGTATTCAGTAGACTACCAGTTCAATTAGAACCGAAATCATGAATGAATGAACAGATTAAAACATACTTTAATTGAACAGGAAATCAATCAATACGTATTGTCAAACAAAATCAAGTGAAAAATGTATCGCAAATAAATTCGTTACCTTAGTTAGATTGGTGGTTCTGTGTCGGCTTCTACCGGGTCAAGAATTGAAATCGAAAACAGCAGCATCAATCATCAACCGCAGCAAGTACTCACATAACCCTATTCTAATTAAATTTTGAAACACCCAAATTGAAGCAAAAAATCAAATTAACTTCATTGGACTGAACCCCTAAAAATTACAAAGCCCTAGAATTGCAAAGCATCACATATCTTCTTCGTTCTACAAAACCGATGGAGTCAAATCATCATAACATCATTAATATGTAGAAACGGAGCAGAAACTTGAGCTTTGTTATCAGGAGAACGTTAACATGGCAGAAACGTTAATGGAGATTTTGAGAATAGAGGCGAGACAGAAGAGAAATGTAAATAAAGGGCGAGTTACGAATTTGCCCCCCGTATTTCAGGTGCGAAAAAAAGACTCAACCTAATCGACGGCTATCATCGCTTCCGGGTGTTTAAAATCTTAAAATCCAACGGATTTAATGAAAAGTACACACGGAAATTTTCGTTGGCTTTTCTGATAATCCAACGGTTGTGATTAAAACCCGAAAAAATGAACGGTTATGACACAAAAAAAAAATCCAATCTTTTTGTTTCAAATTGGGAAAAAAGTCACTATTCATTTGACACAAAATCACCATATATAGGGTCCTCCCTCGCTTCGCTCGGTCGGCCCAATTATCAAGCGGAGCCGCCAAACACCATCCTAAATACTTCAAGTTCTTAGGACTAATCTTTTGTTACAATGCCTACCTCGAGAAAGAAAATGCCTGAACTATTCACTACTGCTCGCTGTTTGCTGTACTTACCATTGTATTGCTCATTTCACCCCATGGACCGCCATGGTGGAATTGTTACTTCATCTGTCAAGTCGATCCATTTCGGAGTATACTTATCACCATTTGCTTCTCTCTTTGTCTCACCTCCAAGCTGTTAAGTTTGGTTCACAATTACATATGTAGTAGCATTAGATAATTGCATAGGCAAGAAGTAAAATTACAGCTTGGAGTTCGACTGAGCTGTACAAAACCATAACCAATGAGTGAAACCGACTTTGGCAAGATCATCCTTTTCGGCTAAATATTATCATAATGTAAACAGAGTCTGATACGAACAAATTATCGGGCTCATTGTCAAAGCTGTTTATTTTATGCGCAATGTAGGTGTACTGAAACTTGTCATTTATTATTTCAACGAAAATTGGCCTTTTTTGGACTGAAGGCATACTAACAAGTGGCAAGAAAAAAACTTGAATGAATTTGGAAAAAAACTTGGACAGTATCAATTCAGGCGCAATGTAGGTGTACTGAATCCAGGACACTATCAATTCATGCTTCATTACAGGTAAATTGACAAGCATTACCAATCAGATATGAATACACAATTCAATTTCTCCGACTCAAGCTACTCTAAATACTCTTAATACAATCCTATTGCTTTACTAGAACCTGTATTCTTGAGATAGTGAGCGTAAAACTTGTTTCTAACTAAATTATTCAAACTTTGTACATCCGTAATTTAACAAAATAAAATAGTATACAATTACAAATACAAAATCATGAATTATTTTTCTGCAGATCTAGCATTTCAACAAATCTAGGGCAACCTCAGTTCTTCTTATACAGATCAAATTGTTTAGGTTTGAAAAAACAGCACATCAACGCCAAGAAAAAAATTGGTTTAGAGAGGAGAACTCACTATGAGGATTTTAAAGGTATATCTTTCTTCCAAGGTATGGATAAAGGTTCCCACGTGATACCAAAACTCCGATTATAACCCATCTGAATCTGGTAGCAGCAAATACTCCGATCACTGGATTTTCTTCATTGCCGCCGACCTCACAGCAGTAGTCTCCAGACTCTCCACTCTCTATCAATTCTAAATGTCTACCAAAACATTAGGGTTTACGTTTATATACTGAAAATTGTTAGGGTTATGAATATACCCTTGAACTTAGCTTAATGGATATGGTGATAAAGCCCGGTAAACAGGCCTGGTTATTAGCTTCTATTTTTCTGCCAAATGTAAGGGTACAATTTGAGTGATCCAACGGCCAGGTGGTTGGAAACGGTTTGTCCATGAATTAGGCTAAGGTGGAAGACCGTCACACCTACCCAATCATTAATCACAGTGTATTATTAGTATAGACCCTCTTGTATTGGAAATGGACACTCATCTTTTGACTGCTATCGACTAATCTCTCAAATTTACGATTCCATGTTAGAACATTTCTGTAAATATAATTGCGACCTAACTGTGGTTCTATTCAGTGTGCGACCAGTAGTATGATTGATTGTTTTGTGCGCTACTCACTCTTTTGTATTCCCTGTTCTTTCATGCAAAGGGACTTGCATGTTTTTCCTTCGGGGCTCAAGAGTGAAGAAATGGTTTGGGTCTCCTAATCCTATAGTGGGGCTATAAACACATAGGTGATGTGCCTAAGATTACAATCAAGGGCCATCATGTGCTCGTGATCTTGATTCTTGTGGTAGAATTCCTTTTCCTAATTCGATCTTCTTCTTCTAGTAGTTTCAAGGTTTTAACATTACGACAGTCATACCCAGCCCATCAAATACAACAATATGCCACTTGGGCTTGTTAAGCACAGTGTGTCACTAGCATTATTTTTATCTTCAAATTGAAATTCACTGCTACGCAAAAAATTGAGTTGCCCCTTTATCTTGGATTCATCTTGTTCCAAAATGTTGTTCAAATCCATCTTTGCACATGCCATCAAGCTTTAGTATGCAACCAAAAAATTGAGACTCAAACTCCTCACATTTTTTATCACTATGATCAACAACATAGAATAGCTGCAACATTCAGCTTGGGGTTGTTTCCTTGCTTTATTTAATGTATACTGATTATGCAACGTCGTTAGAAACTTAGACGATTTTATGGACGTTGCCGTTAATTATGATGTAAACGAATTTATGAACATTGAAGTTAATTATGGTGTAATCTAAAGAGAGAATAAGGGACAAAAATCCACCAGCAGCACTATATTCCAGTTTGCAGAAAAGCTCCTCCAAAATGCATGCTGAACACTGTACAGCATGATACGATGCTCATTTGTCTGCAACATTGTAGTTTGTTGCAGCTGGTGGAATAACTAAATTACTACAGAACTTAGCTCAACTGCGTAATTGATGTTTCGGTGTAACAAATCCTGCAAAGCTGGAGCGCAGAGTATGTTTGGACTGGAGGCAAAGTGTGAACCCACAACCACATACTACCAAAGAAGAAAACAACAGTAATTAACAAATTTTACTTGCATTTTCTTTTGTAGTTCAACCAACAAACAATCACTAACACAATCCTAGACAACAGTAGAAGGGCATATAGGTGTCTCCAAAGATCATTGGCAAGCAAATAGGATTGTTGCAAACAGAAGCAACTCAAAAATACAGAAGATCAGGACATTATCAATTCATGGCTTTACAATGAAAAAAAAAAACAAAAAAAAAAGAGGAAAAAAAAGCAGTTGGCAAGCATTATCAATCAGATATCAATACACACTGCAATTTCTCCGATTCAAACTACTTACTTACTAGAACATGTATCAAAACTTTGTACAAACTGCTATTTAAATTTCAAATCTAAAATCATGATTTTTTTTCCCTGTAGATCTACAAACATTTCAAATAAGCTTGGGCCGCAATCTCAATATTGTATTCTCCCAAATAACATCAATTCTAAATTTGAATTCACTCCAGAAATACATAAAATTGCTCGAAGATAACTTAGTTTTAAGAGGAGAACTCATTTTGAGAAGAAAAAAAAAAAGCAATTGGCAAGCATTACCAATCAGATGTCAATACACACTGCAATTTCTCCGATTCAAGCTACTTACATCCCACAACATGTATCAAAACTTTGTATAAACTGCTATTTAAATTTCAAATCATGATCTTTTTTCCCGGAGATCTACAAACATTTCAAATAAGTTTGGGCCACAGTCTCAATATTGTATTCTCCCAAATAGTATCAATCCTAAATATGAATTCACTCCGGAAATACATAAAATTGCTTGAAGATAACTTAGTTTTGAGAGAAGAACTCATTTTGAGAAATTTTGAGATTTGTGTCTCCATTTTGGATCTCTAGGGTATGTGTAAGGTGCCAACTAGCCGATCATAACAGTTTTCCTTCAGGTAAAAGCAAATTCTC
>JAJJMA010186732.1:0-11161 GCA_023529015.1 Papaver nudicaule | reverse complement strand
TTTTCCAGAGTCTCATTGTCAGTAAAAGTTGACTGGTAAACAGTTGGAACCTCAAAATCATCTACTGCTGTAGTTAGTCTTTGCGCAGAATGCATTACCACAGACCATCCAATGTCAGAAACATCTGGTGCGTAAAACACTTGCGACGCTTCAGAGGCAAGAATAAATGGCTCGTCGTGCAATGTATCTCTGCTTCTCAACTTAGACAAGTTGACCTTTATCACCTTTGAGCTAGGATCAATTTTGTACCCATGACTTCTATCTTCAACTTTGACCCAATCACAATAAAAAACCGTTTCTTCAAAATCCACATAATTCAACTCAATAATCTCTCGAACAACTCCATAATAGGTCATTTCTGTTTCCTTGTAGTTTAGGTCAGAGGATTTTGCTCTCTGTTTTGTAAAGGCCTTCATACACACACCACTGTTTTGATATACCTTTCCCTCCTCGTAACGTTTTGGAGCGAAGATATAGCCGTTCACTTGGTATTTCTTATACGACGTAGCCTTGAACTGGGGTCCCTGCACTAGTCGCCGAAGTACTGAATTTTCTTTTTTGGCTGCCAGCAACTGCAAAAAGAAGATTTGTGAATCAGTTAATCACTTACTGGGTTAAACTATTTGAAATAACTTTATAAACAACTTTTTAGCTTATACCTCGTCGCGTAACCATATATGAAATCTCTTTACGGTATCATCTTTGGAGCTGTCAACATAAGCAGCATACTTCCTGCAATGACATCCACCAACTCATTGTGTTAGAACATTAAATGCTTTCAGAATTACAAAAATGTATACAATGCCATAACATTAAACATGAAAAAGTAATGAAGAAGTATACCTTTCCCATTCGTCTAATCCCACATACTTGGACAGAATCCATTTGCGCACTTGTTCAAACTGTACATCAGTTAAAGTAACTGTTTTACCTTTACTCAACGGCATCTCATCTGCAAACTCATCGTCGTCATCCAAAAAGGCCTGTCGACTATGTTTATGAGTACCGTCACCATCTTTTGACAGGTCCTCCATACAGTATAAGCTAGCTTCGCGTAATGTATACCCTCTTGCAATGCAGCCATCAATGTACCTTCTGTTACGCACCAAATTCTTGAAAGTTTTCATTAACCTGCAAAACTCAGTAAGCCAAGGGTTCAGTACAAGTCCAAATCAAAGAAAATAGAAACTAAAAAGAGAAAAGGATGGCATTTACCTCTCAAACGGATACATCCACCTGAATCTGACAGGACCGCATGTTAAAGCTTCATCCGCCAGATGCACCATCAAGTGAATACTAATAACGAAAAAAGACGGAGGAAAGTGTTTCTCCAATACACACATTGCTTCCACCAAACTAGATTTAGCTTTTACAAGATGTTCTCTGTTAATAACCTTGGCGCACAAAATTTTGAAAAAAATACTTATACGCAGAAGAGCAATTCGTAGATCCTTAGGCAGTGAAGTCGCAAGATGAACCAGGATTTGAAGCAAATTTTGCATCACAACGTGGTAATCGTGAGACTTGAAATTCTTGAGCTCGGGAGGAGTAATGCTAACGATGCTGCGAAGATTGGAAGAGAAACCAGTGGGCACACTTAAGTTCTTCAGAGTAGTACAAAATTGAATCTTCTCGTTCTTCGTCATCGCAAAAGTTCCATCTTCAATAGTTGTTTTACCAGTCTTGGGATCAGCAGCACCCAACCACATCTTCTTTTTAATCCCCATGGCTTCCATATCTTTACGTGCATTAGGACCATCTTTGGACTTGCTACTTCCCATCAGAGTGTTGAGAATATGCTCAGTTATGTTCTTCTCGGTATGCATGACATCTGTTTGATGTCGAACCACATGTGCTGCCCAATACGGCAAATCATATAGAATAGACCTGCAAGAAAATAACAAAATAAATAAGTATGTTTTATACGTATAAGTTCTGAGATATAATTAAAGTATATACATTGAATCATGAAGAAAATAGACCTGCGAGAAAACAGGGTGTGATCATCTGCAACATCTTCATCTTGCACTGCCGCTTTCCTTTTACGTTTCTTATCTGCTGCTGGTTGTTTCCCCTTGCCCTTCTTAATTGTGATATCTGCTACCTTATCTTTAATTTCTTCTCCTGTCATTGGCCATGGAGCTTCACCATGCTCTACCGATCCGTTGAAATTTGATTTATCAAGTCGAAATTTGTGCTTCGCTGGCAGCCATCTCCGGTGACCCATATAACATATCTTCTTACTGAAAGGCAGCCATTCAGCAACTGTACCTTCTCCACAAGTAGGACACCCATAATAACCATGAGTCACACATCCAGATAACGTACCCAAAGCTGGAAAATCATGAATAGCCCACAAAAGTCTTGCTTTTAAAAGAAACTCAGACTTGCTGGAGGAGTCGTATGTCATTACACCTTTATTCCACAGCTCAAGGAGCTCATCTACCAGTGGTTGTAGATAAACATCAATATCTTTACCTACACATACATGTTAACATGCAAAAATTCAGAATATATTTTCAGAGAACTTGCAGAAACAAAGAAATGAAGGGAAGTAAACTTTTACCTGGTGCTTTTGGGCCAGATATTAACAAACATAACATCGAGAACTCTTTTTTCATACACAACGAAGGAGGAAGGTTGTACGGACACAGAATAACCGGCCAACAACTGTGACTTGCACCAAAACATCCATTTGGGTTGAAGCCGTCGGTTGAGATCCCAAGTGTGACATTTCTTGGTTCCTTGGCAAACTCAGGAGAAAAGTTATCTGCGCATCGCCAAGCCGAAGAATCGACTGGATGACGCATCACATTAATATCTGACTTTGCTTTGAAATGCCACAGAAATGCCTCTGCTATCCACGGTACACTATAAAACCTTTGCAGCCTCCCAATCAACGGAAAATGCCTTAAAGTCTTTTGAGCCACTTGTGTAAGTTTCCTCTCATCATTAAAAACCTTCTTATACCTAGGTTCTTGACAAACCGGACACTTAACCAATGTCGACTCAGTTTTCCAATATAAAATGCAGTCATTTACACATGCATCATATGTTATATAATCCATACCTAGTTCTTGGATCATTTTCTTTATGTCATGGTACTTAGACGGCAATGTGTTCTCATCAGGAAGCAACTCTTTCATCAATTCTAAGAGAGCAGTAGTACCATTGTCAGAAAACCCATATTGGGTCTTTATGTTATTGAGTCTAATAGCAGCATACAATGCTGTCTTTCCTTTAGAACATGAAGGGTATAACGGTTCTCTAGCACGCTCATATGCAGATTTTTTTCTTTCTTTCCTACTGTGTAACCTAACATTCTCATATGCACCTACATTAGGATCTGCTTCAATATTGACACCAGAATCAACATTCTCATCTATACCTAGATTAGGATTAACTTCAACATTCACACCAGAATCAACATTCTCATCTACACCTAGATTAGGATTAACTTCAACATTCACACCAGAATCAACATTCTCATCAGCTAAACATACATTATCCGCTACATTTTCGACATCCACAGTATGAGTAGTAATGTTATGACTATGTTGTCCTACTCCTAAGGTTTCCCCATGAAAACTCCAGATCGTATAAGTCTGAAGCATTCCATTTTTGAGCAAATGATAATCTATTTCATCAATTGACTTCAATCTTTTACCATTTCTACAAACAACACAAGGGCATGAGAACAAACCTCCACCTTTGTTGCGGAGAAAAGAAATGAATGACCTTACACCTTGTATGTATGTATTCGACTTGCGACTAAAAGTCATCCACCTCTTATCAGCCGCACTTGACATATCTGAAATTTTACACACAACCAAACTTCAGAAATAGCATCTAAAAGTCAATGATTTGGGGTGCACAAGAACAATCATTTGTTGTGACTTACTACCTAAACAGCAAAAAGGCGCACACGGCCACAAACCTCCAAACCCTCTACTTCTATACTACCACAAAGTGATAATGATAGTAGTAGAGGATTTGGCAGGTTGGCCGCGAACAACAATTTGCTGCTACTTACACCTAAGCAGCAAAAAGGCGCACCCCTCGTACCCACAAACCCTCTTCTTGTTCTTCTTTACCAGCAAGTGATAAAAAAAAAAGCAACAAGAAGGTTTGAGTGTTGAGGCGCACGCGACAATTTGCTGCCACTACTTCTTTACTACCACAAGTAATAATGAAAGAAGTAGAATCATAGAAGATTCAACAAAATAGGCGATACAACAAAAAGGCGCACTCATCAAGGTACTCCATAAACCTTCTACTACTTCTTTACCAGCAAGTGATAAAGAAAAAAATAGAAGATTTATGGAGTCCTGATGAGAACAACAATTTGCTGTTCTATCATTTAGACAACCAAATCAACTATATAATCACCTAAGGTATAACATATGCAAAACAAACTACAACAAACTCACACATATTTGTTAACAGCATTTCTATGACTTAAGAAAAGACAGAAAGCAATCAATTATGCAATATAGTCTAGTGGTAGGGTGCCGAATCCCTTTAAGTTAACGACAGAATTCTCATTTTAGAAGAGAATGAGCTTAGAAGTAGCTCAATATTTACCACCAGACCATATTGACCCATATCATATCAATTTCATTTGCACATTCTACCAGCACATTCTATTATCAATTTCACAGATTTATCAAGCAATAGCAATAACAATAGCAACATATAGAAAAAAAATCAGACCATATTGACCATATCAATTTCATTTGCAAAATACAAACAAAAATTTGAACATGCATGAATCAGAACCCTAAAAACAACACACACATAATACTTGAAATCAAAACCCTAAAAACAAATTTTTATAAAATTTCAAATCAAAACAAATAATTTTTATAAAATTTCACCTGAATCAAATAAGATTCAGAGCAGAAAAAACCGTACCAACGAAACTGAAAGAGAATTTATACGAAACCCTAATTTATCACCTGAAATTGAAGAAGAAACCAGATGAACCCTAATCGCAGCACCAGATGAAAACGATTATGAAGATAAGAAAAACCAAATCTATGAAACCCTAACTTCTCTCCCGCATCCTCACAGAGAATTAAAATCTATAACCCTATCTACTCTCTATGAAACCCTAACTTCTCTATTATCTTCTCTCTCTCTCGCAGCCTCACACACAGAGATTCAGAGAAAAAATAAAAGAGGAATGAAAGAAACCCTAACCCTATCTACTCTCTCTCGCAGAGAAAAGAAAAGAGAAAAGAGAAAAGAGAGAATGAAAGAAATGAAAATTTCAGACTGCCCTGCGTGCTAATTTAGCACGCTTTATAGTCTAGGGGTGGAAAAAAATTCAAGGCATAATTTTGAGGGGTGTAAACATCTAAACTGGAAACTGCTGATTTTCCGTTGCTACCCTTAAATTTACTATAAAAAAAAATTTCAGACTGCCCTGCAATTCCCAGAGCACAATACCCTACAATTTTCTGGTACCCCCAAAACCATTCATTCCCTGTCACACACCAATATCCCATCCATTCCCTGTCACACACCAATATAGACATAACCAAAACATATATATATTCAAGCAGTTAACATGTTCAACCTTTACAAAACCCAAAAAAAGAACAGTTCAAACTGCATCAAACTTTACCCAAAAAAAAAGGAACTCCATTTTCCCTGAACTCCATAAACTTTACCCAAAAAAAAAGGAGCTCCATTTTCCCTGAACTCCATAAACTTTATAAAAAAAGGAACTCCATTTTCCCTGTACTCCCTAAAAAAACAAGTCATAAAAGTAAGTCAGTTATAAACCAAGATGATGGCTGACATCTTCAAAAAACTCGGCGACCAATCTAATGAAATGTCGTGTTACTCTTTGGATGAACACAAAACCCTCCAACTCCAACTTCTTTAAATTTCCTAGCAAGCTTGTTGGCTTTGATGGTGGGCTCTTCTGGCAGGTAAATGTGATCCAGCAGCACTTTGAAATTCGACTCAGCAACAGGTACGCTGTGACAGATTAATCCCTGCTCACCGACACAAAGTGTACCCCTAGCAATCAAATCACCATCCAAGTTCTTCAATAAAACTTTCTGAATATCTGTAGCACCACTACCACCAACTGCTTTAGCACCACTACCACCTACTGCTGATCGAGCAGGTGACAAATCTTCAAGACCATTCCCTTGAGCAATTTCAGTAGCTGCATTTCTAGGAGTGGGGGAGATGTTTGCATGCTCAGCATTAGCAACTAGAGGATTTGATGCAGAATAGATGGCCGCAGGTGAACCGGATGAACTGTCCTGGTGGTTAGACCCAATGTAAGAAGATTGTCCAGTTTGGATCTCCTTGATAACATTGCACAATGTGGCGAAGCCTTCAATCATAAACTCCATTTTGCCACCTAGCTCCTTAACCTCTGCCCTCAGCTCTCCATCCTTAGACTTCAGTTCATCTACTTTAGCACGCGCAGGAGCGGATAGATCATATGCAGTACGAGAAATAGGACCACAACCACGTACCCTTCCGTGACCATCTGATCCAAAAGCTACAACCAGTGGATCTTCAGTTTCAACAGGAGTACCAGCTTCAAGTGATTGCTGGATTTCTTCTTCTGCCTTCTTCAGCTTTTCCTGAAATGTCGATTACCAAAACCAGTTATTCTTTCAGTTACTAAGTATCTTTTAAAAAAATATAAAACTTATATCTGACTTACATAGTAGGGTTGCGCGCTAGGTAGAATGGTACCACCAGTTTGTTTATGGGTTTCAAGCCACACATCAGAAGTAGTGATTATCTTTCCAGGATTTGCCTTCTCCTGAAAAGCCAATGCAACATATATCAAGTTATAAACACACACAACTATCATCATGTTCATATCAACACATACAACTAGCTAAAGCAGTGATAATTCAAGAATAGTTGAAATTTTTTACCAGTTCACGCTTCACCCGGCTATGGGGTTTGCGACCTGAGGTATGGCTGTACTTATAACCTTCCCTCTTTCTCTTATGATCTACTCTACTTTTCACTGCTTCCGGAGTCTTCTCATACTCACAGAATGCCACCCAGTCTTCTTCTTTTATTTCAGGAGGAACATTCAGCAGTCTTTCTTGATGGGAGTTGCAAGTATCGTAGTAGTCTCTTCGCAACTCAAACTTGAGTCTCCTCCATGGTTCAGCCATCCCCTTTATAGTAGTCTTTCTTGAAGTATCAGGAATTACATATTCGTCCTGAAACCAAAACCACACCAATTACTATCTCAAGGTATTAACCAGAAACTATGAACCTAAACAAAATTCAGAAATTTTAAGGGATATACCTTTAGCTGCCGCCAGACATCCATTTTATCCTTCATCGGCACCTGCCTCCAATTTTGGTAGGAGATAGGGATATGAGTACGTATCAAGGAGCCCTTAAAATGACCCATTTTAGTTGTCAAGTCGCCAGTGGGAAGTCCATTTTCATCTACCTCTACTTCTGCCATAATAACCTGCAAAATAGCTATCACCAGCACATATCACACACTGATTTCAAGCAATTAAAGTTATAAATCATAATCCTGTCATAATCCTGTCATATGCTAGTCTACAAGCTACATGGTTTAGATTCAGGAGCAATAGCGACATCTGTTGGTACATTCACTCTCCTACGTGTAAGTTGGTTATTTCATAACACTGAATAACTATCATCTCACACGTAAGAGAGTGAATCACCAACCTAGCCTCAGCTAAAAGCTCCAAGGAATCCATAATAACCTCCATTTAACAAATACATAAGCACAAACTCACATCCACACAATTTCACATCCATAATAACCTGCCATACTCACCTAGCACCACACACAATAGATTATCCAGATGTTAACAACATTTCTATGACTAAAGAAAAGACAGAAATCAATTAGGCAATACAGTCTAGTGGTAGGGTGCCGAATCCCTTTAAGTTAACGACAGAATTCTCATTTTAGAAGAGAATGAGCCTAGAAGTAGCTCAATATTTACCACCAGACCATATTGACCATATCAATTTCATTTGCAAAATACAAACACACAGACAACAGATTATCTAGATATTAACAACAAACATGAACAAACATTAAGACCAAATCCTGATTCATATCTCAATACCTAAACAGCAAAACAACCACCAACAAAAACACATCATGTGATTCACACAATATAAACTCAAATCAGAAAAAAACTAGAAACCCATATCACAAAAACCCTAGAAACGAAATTTATTAACAAACCCTAGAAATAAAATTCATAAAAACCCCAAAATAAAACCCAAACCAGCATGACCTAAACCCCAATCATACATGCAAAACAAACAAAACTCAAACAACAATTTGTGAAATTTGTGATTAGGGTTCGATTAACAACCAGATGAAGACTACAGCTTCGATTTGTAGCACCACCACAAAGATGAACACCTTGCCTTCGATTTGTGATTAGGGTTCGATTAACAACCAGATGAATTTTTTTTCTCCCGCTCTTTTTCTTTCTCTCCCGCACTGTTCTGAAAATGGAAATGAGAATGAAACTGAAACTGAAAGTGAAGTTGGTTATAATGTGTTGAGAAGTGTTTATGGCACACACTCTCTTCACACACTTGAAGCTAGGGGCGGAAAACAACCTATAATGATAAATACTTGGGCATAAATATCATAAAAAGTGTGGGGAAGTGTTTTTGCCCGCACGCTTACTTCGCACGCGCAAAAAAATAGCAACGGAAATTCGCAACAGAAAACCTTCTGTTTCGGAATTCCGCAACGGCCCAAAAATTCCGCAACGGCCCAAGCCCGTTGCTATACCGCAACGGCAGCATTACTGTTGCTACTCAGTGTTGCTATTCGCCAAATATGGTGTAGTGGTTTTTAATACATGCAATGTAATAATTCACACGATTCACGGGTTCAAATTAACCCAATACCCAATAGTATAGTTCACGGGAATTCACGGGCTTGGATCCCCTAATTTAATAATATAATTCATATTTTGCCGCCATACAAATGAGTTTTTTTTTAATTTTGTCCCTTATTATTCTCCGTCCTGGCAAGTGCATCAGATACACTTCATCAAAAAATTATTTTTGTTGTTTTTCAGTTTGACGGTTTGCTCTCCTGATGGAGTGGGAGAAGTGAAATAATTTAGAGACAATCTAAGAGCACTTCTAACAGCCTCTTCAAATAGCACTTCCAATAGCCTCTTCAAATAACAAGAACTCGAGTTTTAAATACATGCAATGTTATAATTCACACGATTCACGGGTTCAAATTAACCCAGTACCCAAAAGTATAGTTCACGGGAATTCACGGGCTTAGACCCCCTAATTTAATAATATAATTCATATTTTTCACCATACAATGAGATTTTTTTGTTTTGTTCCCTGTTATCCTCAATCCTGGCTAATGCATCATATACACTTCATCAAAAATTTTTTTTGTTGTTTTTCAATTCGACAGTTGGCTCTCCTGATGGAGTCAGAGAAGTGAAACAATTTGGAGATAATCTAAGAGCTAACAACCTCTTCAAATAGCACTTCCAATAGCCTCTTCAATTAACAAGAGCTCGGGTTTGAAATACATGCAATGTTATAATTCACACGATTCACGGGTTCAAATTAACCCAATACCCAATAGTATAGTTCACGGGAATTAACGGGCGTAGACCCCCTAATTTAATAATATAATTCATATTTTGTCCCCATACAATGAGTTTTTTAAGTTTCGTCCCCTGTTAATCTCAGTCCTGGCTAATGCATCTGATATCCTTTATCCAAATAAAAAATAAAAATTGTGGTTCTTTCAGTTCGACGGCTGTCTCTCTCCTGATGGAGTGAGAGAAGTGAAACAATTTAGAGACAATCTAAGAGCACTTCTGACAGCCTCTTCAAATAGCACTTCCAATGGCCTCTTCAAATAACAGGAGCTCGATTTTTAAATACATGCAATGTTATAATTCACATGATCCACGGGTTCAAATTAACCCCAATACCCAATAGTACAGTTCACGGGAACTCACGGGCTTAAACTTCCTAATTTAATAATATAATTCATATTTTGCCCCCATACAATGATTTTTTTTTAGTTTTGTCTTATGTTATCCTCAGTCCTGGCTAATGCATCAGATACACTTCATCAAAAAAAAAAAAAAAATGTTGTCTTTTTGTTTGACGGCTGGCTCTCCCGATGGAGTGAGAGAAGTGAAACAATTTAGAGATAATCTAAGCGCACTTCCAACAACTTCATCAAATTGCACTTCCTATGCCTCTTCAAATAACTGGAGCTCGAGTTTTAAAAAAATGTAATGTTATAATTCACACGATTCGTGGGTTCAATTTAACCCAATACTCAATAGTACAGTCACGGGAATTCATGGGCATAAGGGGTGTTTTTCGATTTTAAGCATGAAACCCCCTAATTTAATAATTTAATTCATATTTCGCCCCCATAGAATGAGCTTTTTTAGTTTTGTCCTTTGTTATCCTTAGTCCTGGCTAATGCATCAAATACATAAAAGACATTATAACATTAGCAATGAGAACAGAAAATCCAACAATATCTTTACAGTAACTATTAGAAAAGCAGTTGAACGCTTGATATATATATAGTGCAAGAAAACACATTTAAATAAATTACATGTTCTTTAAAGATGCCAGGTCTTTTACTGTGATTTGGTTATTCACATTTGTCATTACATAATGCATTTTTCAAATTTATTTTTTTTCCGGCTTCCAATAGTTCATAATTAAAGCAAGACAAACAAACCCGTACGTAGCACGGGTGATAAACTAGTAATATATGATTTCATTCAAAAAAAAAAAAAATCCTCTTTTTTTCTTTACCAAAAAAGAAAAAATAATGGGTCATTTTTTATTTCTTTCATTTCTAACTTCTAAGAAATTGCATAACTATTTTGTACGATGGGAGGGGGTGTTTACATCCAGGAGAAACTAAAATCTACTACTATTCTTCCACTCCCTGGATCTCGAATGAGAAATTTAATTTTTAGTCCAAAAAACCGGAACCGGATTAGGCTATAGTCCTGGTTTAAATGTAATTATCCCCTAGTCCAAAACCTAGCCAAATTACCCGGGTACCCCTAACTTCGCACGTGCGACCACCAACTACGCAACAACCCACCATTAAAACCTAAAAATCAGACAGAAAAAAATCACC
>JAJJMA010186703.1:0-23414 GCA_023529015.1 Papaver nudicaule | reverse complement strand
TTAAGAGTAACCACGGGGGGAGGGGGGGAGAATTTTTGTTGTGCAAATAAAATAAAAACGAAACAAGTAAATAAAAATAGAATTCAGAGAGAGGAAATACTGGTCAAGGGTTTCATCTTCAATCACCAAACATGTTCATCAATCGATCAGAGTTAACATTCAATCTTTCTCATACCAATAGCCCTAGAGTACCCCATCGAGAGTATACTCCGGTAAATTCCTTATATCATTGCATACCATAACGATGAATATGCAAATACTACTCAGAGAATAACTCAACGCAACGTGCAATCAAGTTCAACTCTCCAAGAGCTTTAGGTTCTATGAATTAGGCTAATCTATGCAACAGAAAGACACTATTCAACATAGGTCAAGCTTCTACATATGATTTCTAAAAGCTATCACCACTTTTGAGATCATATTGTGCTACTTGTGACAGGGTTCTTTGACTATTTCGTATCTCAAAACCCTAATCTAGCTATAGATATGCTTTCGTATTCATTCAGTTTGCAACTTTAAACAAATAAGAAAATAATCATATTGCAATACATCAATCATGCAATTATTAAACACAGTAGAACATGAACGATAATAAGATTTCAAGAATGTCAAAATTGACCAGCCAGATTGGCTCATATGTCTGGGATTTTAGATTACATCCCTAACCAGTACGAAAATTTAGCTACTCATAGCTTTATTGAAATTCATAGATGATAATAAAGAAAATAAATAAAAGCATAAAAAACCTTGGTTGCAGCGCCTCGGGAATTGCGCCCCCAAAAATCCCTAGTAGCCTTCTTCCCGTCCAGAACACCTCCTGGAGCTCGCGTCCAAAAAATCTCCTCAGAAAACTGTGCGTGAATCCTTTTATATACGCCTGAATTAGGTATAGTGATATCGGCCTCTGTTTGGAAATTGGGCCTACGAAATTTGACCCTGTTTTCTGTAATTGGGCCTACGAAATTCGGCCCTATTTTCTGTAATTGGGCCTGTTTTGACTGTGCCCCTTAGCGGCCTTCTGGGGTTCGGAATAACCAGGTGCCTATAAACTGTAATGCCTCTTGTTTGGTGCTTGGCTGCCCTAAGTAGAATTCTTCGGGTGCATTTCTACAATCTTGTGCTTGTATCCTTCTTGTGTTCAAAGACCACCAACTCCATATGACTCAAAGTTGTGAATTGAATTGTTTTTGCTTCATTTTATTAAATATGATCTCAAATTACCTGCAAAATAGAAAATGATTAAAATAAACAATGTATGAGAATTTAGCGTACATAAGTGTATCAATTGGGTACTCTTGAATAGGTGTTTTGAGCACCTATCAGTACACATGCATTTTTCTTTATGTGGTTGCCTGGTGCATATGCCTTTCACTTTGTCACATACAAAAATAACAAAATAAAAAAAAAGTGAAAGCATCTTGAATCAAAAGAACCCGTAGATCAAGAGCATCATTATCAAACATGTTACAAATCCAAAAGAACCCAGAAAAAAATCTCAAAAACATAATTTAAATGCTCACAGACAACACTAGAACAACAAAGAAAAAGTAATACCATTAAACTTATACTTCATGCCACTGATCTCGCTCATAACTTGTACTAGCCACATTAACAGGCCAAGATAAACCTTCACCGTAAAGCAATTAAACCTTTTTCTCATAATATGGAGTGAGCGGATTCTTCAAGGTAACACCGATCTCACGACTTTCAACCCTTATCTCTATTATTGTGATCCTAATCTGCAAAAAAGACAACATAAGCAAATCAAAACATTACATAGAGTGAAAAATCAATGGAAACTAGAAACTGAAAGGGTAAGAAAATCTGATATGACGATGTGTAATGAGCTGATACACATGCTAACTAGATTGTGTACTAATCTGGTACAAATGCTTTTAGTACTTGTGTGCTTATCTAGTACACATCGGTCCGCTTGTGTAATCAGTAGGTGCACTTGCTTATAGTTTGTGCACCCGCCAGTGGAATAATTTGCATAACTGCATCAGTCTAATAATTTTCATTCAACTACTACTACAGTGGAATAATTTATTACTGCTACTACTACTAGTCTACCACTACAGTGGGAGAACTGGAGTTCGGTACAGACAATTGAGTTCATAACTTCTACTGATCAGTGCAAGCATACTCAATACTACAACAACTGTTATCAAATACTCTGACCATAAAGCAAATACTTTCTCTATACATTTATCAACTGAACCTCGAATAAACAAAAAAACAAAAACAAAAACAAACTACCAGAAATGGTATAACTAACCATAACGAATGTTGCAGCTCTCCGACAACAGTTCGGATGCAGTTAAAGTTGATTGCAACTAATCCGCACTGACTCCCTAGATTGATAATTAGATTCTGCCCCCAATTTTCAGATCTATTCCTGCACAAAAACAATTGCATGGTGAATAACAAAGATCACAGAAAGACACTTGATAACTTATTTTGTTGAAATATAGCGATGTGTATCTGTCAGGTTCACAAATTAAAGTGATGTGTCTGCCAGATACACAAGCTATAAGCATCATTCAAGTGTACAAGCATTCATTGCATAAAGCATATAACTAGCAATCAGGCATGTTAAAGGATGCAAAAGGCTAAAAATCTATATAGCTTGTGTACTAGAAAGGTACACCTGCTAAAATACATGTGTAATCAACAGGTACACTTACAAGTTTAGCATGTGTACTGAACTGGTACACATCCAGGAAACAAAAATTAAACAACCTGCAGAAATAATTCTTGAGCAAACCCGACAACACCTGCATCACAAAAACATGAACTTATTCAGTATACTATTGATATGTCCAAAACAATGTGTACTAAGCAGGTACACATGCAATTTAGCTTGTGTACTCAACAAGTACACATGCAAATTAGCTTGTGTACTCGGCTATTACACAACACTAGGCCTGCAATTAAAACACCTAAAAAAAACTGATGCAATTCACTCGGGGGCGTTGCCCCCTCGTGAGAAATATATCAAATGTGGACAATAATAAATTATTCAATATTGGGAAACGACACTTTATTATTCAGTCCATAAACAATACTAGATAATGACCATACAATAGGAACTAGGATTTTGTTATTAACACAAAAACTTCAAATCTAACACTAGAAACAACACAAAAGAATTGGAAAAGGGCATAAAACCTTCAAATGATATAAGCAACAACGCAAATGCTAATACTAGTTATGAAAGTACGGAATAAGGATGAGACAAAGAAATGAATCAATGTTAAATTTGCAAAAACTTCATGTGAAAAAGTAATACTAAGACACCTGATAAATCAAACACACACATATAAGCTTACAAAATTCCAAGAGACATAATCGACACTAGTTCCAAAACGAATCTACATTTTTGACCGCCAACACTAGAAGTCACCGTAATCAACACTAGAACGTACCAACATTCAAAGACCCATATCTGAGTTTGGGCGAATACTCTGGTCGATACCGCGCCAAGTTTCCAAACCTTCACCAATCGACTGTCTTCTCCCGGCCAACTTAGGGCAATATAATGAATGACCAACAGGAGCATATCTATAACCAATGAGAACCGTTGTAAATCTCATGACTATGATATAAAAAGCCCAAATACAATGAATTAGGACACATACCTAAAAGTTTGAAGCTCATGCGGAACAATGTCGACCGCTTGAAGGGATTCTTGTGGTGCATCTGCCTGTTTTCCCTGTAAAAACATCCCCAGGCGGTGGAGATCTGCATGACCAGCAGATTTGATAAAAACCTTGCTCATATATCAAAAAACAAGTAGAGATATAATAATACTACGACAGGTATTTATATGCAACTAAACATACAAGAAATTAGAGGCATCCAAGAAAGAACCTAGGAGCTCCTTGCAATCATCCTCGTCGACCAAGCTAATTGAAAAGTCTTTATATTAAAAAGGTAACGGTCCAGCTGTATAATGACTCTTCCTCCCATCGTAAGCAGGAAGGCATCTTCCAAGATGAGACTCTCTGTATAATTTCACAAGCTGCTCAGCACCACCTAGTAAACTAACTAAGTTCGCAGTAGAAACTCAAAATGGTTAATCATCTTACCTATTCCTTCAATTCTATCCACTGATTCTTTAACCTCTCCATCACCATTATCAACCCTAGAAATTGAAAACAACAACAAATTAAACTTAAACAACAACAACAATATCTACAGCAACAAGAAAACAACACTTACCAAGATTCAAAGTAGATTGATTGAAGAAAAATTATGTCGCTCTCCTCTTCCGATCTGAAAATACTCAACCAAATTAAAATCAAAAGCTAATCAAATTAAGAGAAGTAAGAATGAGGAAAATGTATTAAATTAAATCGAAAACAGTACAATAGCCTAAAAAAAATCAAATCAAATAGATTTAAATCTGTGAAAGCAAAATTGAAATCAAATCGATTCAAATCGGTGAAAACAAAAAATCAAAACGTAAATAAATAAAACGTAATCAAACTAAAAAAAAAAGACTGGATTTAAAGAATACCTGAGATATCTTCGAATTAACTGCCACACTTAATCGATGGAGATGAAACCGCTCCTGATTGATTGAGCTGTTTACTTAGTCGAGTTGTAGATTCAATCATAAAAATCACGCAGCTCTGAGAGATAGTTGAATTCTCACTGAAGGTGGAAGAAGAAAAACCCTAAAAAAGTCACGGGAGCTCTGGAATTGAAATAGAAAACAAAATGAAATGATTTCTGATTCTGTTTCTAATAATATATATGAAGGTTATTTTGGATATTATGAAAATATTGATGACGTCATCATCCGGGAAAAATTCAAAAACAAGCCCATTTTGGGCTTTCTAATAACAATTTTTTAAAACTTTGGGTCTGGTGGTATAAGATCTATATTGTTGGGTTTATATAGTTTGTACCCATATTATTTGGGGTAGATAGTAGTTTTCACTTAAATAAATCAAACCGTGATATTATAGTGTCACCTAGACATTTGCCATGGAGTGTGCACAAAACTGCAAAAAAAAGATAAAAATAAAGTCGGGATACAGTCAAAGGTGGTCAAGATTCACTCTCGAATTTCCCCACGTACTACTAGATTTAGATCTCTCCTCTCTAATGGGTTGATGAGGTCAAAATAAACTGATCATACCATACCCAATTACATTTCCCCTAATCTCCTCTCGAGTCGACGGAAAACAACTTTTACACACTGGAAGAAGAAGAAGAAATCTGAGAAGAAAGGTTTATGTTCGTTCTGGATCGGAACCACATCTGGTAGCAGATCTTCTCTTTGGTTACTCATTTCTTCAGTTTGATTTTTACAGTTATATATATGTATAGAGATCTAGAATGAGAGTTTCTTCTTCTCACATTAAGGATCCAAACAATTTCTTCACAAATTTAGCTGAGATCGAATTGCCACATTTTGATTTGTTTAGGTTTATCATCTTTTTTCTTGACGCATAATTTGACATTGTTTTTAGTTGTTGAAGTGGCAGAAGCATATTGTTAAACAATGGCGGGTGCCGCTGGAGGTTTTGTTACTCGAGCTTTTGAGTCTATGCTCAAAGAATGTTCGCCTAAGAAGTATGGAGACCTTCAGAAATCTATTCAGACTTATTTAGGTAATTCTATTTTTCTCTCGTTAGAACAGAATTTTTGGATGTAAAATGTTCAATCAAAATCACATTTAGGATCGAAGAACACGAATCTGTTCTACACTATAGATAGATGGAGTGGGATACAGGGAGAATTACGAATTAGTTATGCTTAGAACCAATTGTTCAACAAGTTTCTTACTGTCATTTTTTCAGTGCTTTTTACAACTTTTTCTGAGATTTATCATTCTTTAGGCTGATTTTAGAAGTCAGTAGAAGTTTATGTTAGAGGCAATCAAGAGTGAAACTTTTGATGGTTCTGGTCGGAAGTTCAAAGTTGTATTAGACCATATTTAGCTGGCTGTTTGAATATTGAGTTTCAAAGTAGATTTCCTAGGTACGGAATATAATATTTTCTCTTAAGAATCTCATGGTCCAGTTTGGTTCTTTCTAATGGTTTCACCCAATAGATACACGAAAAAGGATCTTTACCTGAGTAAGACTTCACCTTTCATGCAGCCCAACTTGTTGCCTAAGTGAGTCTTACTTGAATTGTTGTTTGGTTGAATACACAAGGTATTTTTAAAGTTGGAGAATATAAGAGCGTTGGTGCATTTTATTGTATCCAGCCAAAAATGAACCTACCAATTTGCCTCATTATCTCACGAGGGTCGATTTGGAGTCAGTTATCAGACCTATGGTCGGTGACTCTATTCGACTGCACAGACATTAGAATTCACGAATGCATTTGTGTAGACATAAAAGATCTTTTGAGGCCATAATGGGTAAAGTTACAGGTTTCGTGTTGGGTTTGTAATCGTAAGCTTGTTTTTAATGGGACCTGCAACTTGAACTGAAGGTGCCAAATTTCAAAAGGGTTGCAATCTATTACCCGTACAAACTTGGGCCATTAGGCGGTCATTATTACTTGAACATCTTTACATATTGTTCTTATGCTGTGGTTGGTCCTGGTATCATAATTCTTCTGTCTCATGAGGTTTATCATTTTATTAGTGCTCTTCTTTTGCCTTGGGCTTTATTAGCATGTTATTGAGTTTGATTTGACTGGGTTTCTGGTCTTTTACTTTCTTTCTTTCTGTAGATAGTACTAAGGGGATCATTCAGAAGCCCACTTCAATTGTGAATAGTCAAGCAGGATCTGCAGCCGGAGATGCGAGGTCTGTGACTAAGGATAAGTTTTATAGTAATATTAGCCGTGTCCAAGACACTTGTCTTGGTTTCAGTGAATTCTCAGACTCATTTTTGAGTTCATCATTAACTGCACTTTCAGTTTCCTATTACTTCTTTAGATAGGGAAATAGGGAAATTTGGTTGTCATACTATCATGCGCTATAAGTTTTCACGCTGTACCTCCCTCTCTTGCTTCTCATCTGGCTCTTTTATGATCCTTCGGGATATTTTATGAATTGTTCTTTCTTCTTGTTGTTTTTGTATATTTCCTACCACTTACAATTGGTTATTGAAAATCATCTATTACCTTCTGTAAACTAGTGTCGACACAGCTGCCCCTGAAGTGCCGAAAGATGGACAAAATGTTGATGGTTCACAGTCAACTTCTCAGACTTCTGAAAAGGGAAGCACGAGTTCAACTATTACGGCTTCATTAGCCAGTGCTGGACATAATTTAGATGTGGACGAGGCAGAGCTTGTTCTGCAGCCACTACGACTGGCGTTTGAGACCAAGAATTTAAAACTTGTGGAACCTGCTCTGGATTGTCTTCATGTACGTCCTTTCATCTCATATGAAATGATTTAACTTGTTCAAGCTTATCTTTCAGAAATCAGATCTAATCCATTAAATATTTCGCTCAATGAGCTTTTTATGGTTTCTGTTTGATAGTTGCTGACTGAATTATGTGAATGATTAAAACACAGAAACTGATTGCATATGATCATTTAGAAGGTGATCCTGGTCTGGACGTTGGTAAAAATTCTTCACTTTTTACGGACATTCTTAACATGGTTTGCGGTTGTGTTGATAATTCACCATCGGACAGGTATTCCCTCTTCTCCATTCTAATTATTTGACTTGAAGCTCCTTTTCTGGAATTGTAGTAATATTTTGTTGAAATGTTTTTGCAGTACAATTCTGCAGGTGTTGAAGGTCCTTCTTACCGCTGTAGCATCAACCAAGTTCAGAGGTATATTCAGAGTGATGCATATAATTGGTCAAAATATGAACTATCTTCGTTGGATGTCCAGTATTAACATTAGACAATCAGTTGGCATCCACTAACCATCAGCATCAGAACTAAATCTTGACACAAATTTATAGAAAAATAAGGAGGCATTTAGTCCTGCATCATCTGATGTGTAGCCCTACTTGATCTCTTGGGGTTGGAGTTTTTATGTGTATATCAGTAAGGAGGAATTTAATCCTGCATTATCTGATGTGTAACCCTAATCCCCAGATTTATGAACTTGCTTGATCTCTTGGGATTAGAGTTTTTATGCTTATATCTTTAAAATGCATTTCATGTGGCCTATGGGTTTATATTACGTTTTCAATTATGTAATGCAAACCTTCATGTCATGAACTTGCCGTCGATCCTATTATAATATGCTCATAATACAATATCATGTGATATAGCACCAAGATAACATGATAGCCATATTATCAGTCGTATATTATGAGTAGTGCAACATATGGCGTGATTGACATTAGCTAAAAGTTAATTTAAAATTGTGCAGTTCATGGAGAACCACTTCTGGCAGTGATCAGAGTATGCTATAACATCGCTCTTAACAGGTATTATTTCGTGGGTAAAGTATGATTAATTCTCCTTTGGCCTCAATTCTCACTTGTAAATTGCTTGAATGTTTAGCAAGAGCCCCGTAAATCAAGCTACGTCAAAGGCCATGCTGACCCAAATGGTCAGCATCATATTTAGGCGGATGGAATCTGATCAGGTACTTCTTTATTCCTTAGATCCTTGCTGTAATGTCCTAGAAATCAAAGTTTTGTTCAACTCGCTTCCATCCTCCTTAACATGTATTCTCTGCGGAGGTAATAATGTTAATGAGATGGTTTACATCTGTAAGTAAGTATAAGCCTCTAACAAATGCAATTTCGGCTCTTTTTTTACATCTGGAAGTAGAAGTTGGCCGTGTTGCATCTTTGTTAGTGAAAAAAGGCAAAGTTGGAAATTTTCTTGCTAACTCCTTGGCCACTGCTTGACCTAAAACATTAAAGAGACTTTCAATCGTTTAAATATCCTGGATTGTTGGATCATTTATATATCCTGGATGATCAGTGAGTGATGCACGTTGGCCAACAAACTCCTTTCCAGACAGGCTTTAAATGAGCTCTCTTTGTGATTTAACTATCTATAGTTTGAGGTTCCACCATGGTATAGGCAGTATCTCATGCAGTTTTTTTCACTATCTTCTCAGCACATTAGCAATGCTTCCGAGGTTACTGAGGAATCTCTTCCAGAAACTGACAGACCTGATGTAGAAACCCGTTCAGGGGGGGATATAGATGACAACAGTGAGAAAGGAGTTATTCTTGGAGACGTGCTTTCAGTGAATCGGGCCAAAGATACTCCGATTGCGTCTGTTGAAGAACTTCAAAATTTGGCTGGTGGTGCTGATATTAAGGTATCCCCTTGTCAAACCAAATTACGTGTGGATAATTCCTTGCACCTGCTATAACACTCTACTGTTACCTTCTATGCTTCACCACTGTACCACTTGTTGGTCTTATGCTTTCGGGTGTCATGCTCAGGGTTTAGAAGCTGTTCTTGATAATGCTGTGCACATTGAAGATGGGAAAAAGATAACACGGTATGGAGAAAAGTGCTGGCTGTGTGCTCATTAGACTGTTGCACGCTGTTCCTTTTGTTACCTTAGAAACTTATTTATTTCAAACTTGTTCTTCTTTCTTCAGAGGAATCAACCTCGATAGCATGAGTATCGGGCAGCGGGATGCTTTACTGCTATTCCGTACTCTTTGCAAGGTTGGTTCTTCCGTTTATATCTGTCTGTTCATTATTGTTTCCAAACTTAAGTCTTCAAGAATGTATTTGGTCTCAATATCTACCCGTATATTCACTAAATAGATGTTATTTTGTAGATGGGTATGAAGGAAGAGACGGACGAAGTTACTACCAAGACTAGACTTCTGTCTCTTGAGCTGCTGCAGGTTTTTACTCTATAGCTTAGACTTTCTTTCCATGCATTTATAGTAAAAACTCCCGGTGAAGGAGGTAGTGGGAATGGGATATCTGATTCTTAGAACTTTTGCATTTGGTATGCCATGGAATTAGGAAGTTAAATTGGACATAGAATGAAAGTTTTAAGATAAATAATAAAAGGCACAACCAGTTCTTCCATTTTTTCATCATACGGTGGAAGATGACTGTGTAATTTCGTTAGGTGATCTTCTACCATCTTTTGGGGTATTTATTACAGAGCTGTGTTATTATGAGTGTGACCAACATGTGATGAGATTTACGTAAGTACATGCTTGAAGCACACATGCAAGTGGGTTCTTCTGTTATATAAATATTAAACCCCTTCACTTTTTCTTTTTTTTATCGAGTAAGATGTCGCAATCATGGGAATATGTGATATTCTTCGCCCTAAATTTACACCACCCTGATACCTAAGCTCTACAAATTAATACTACCTCCGTCCCAGAAAGAGTGAGCCTTTCACTTTTTCATGTTTGACTTTCTGGGACGGAGGGAGTATCTTACAGTATTTACATTCAGTCATTCTTTATATGGTTACAACTTACAAGTATCAGAATGGTTGTAGAGCTTATTTTTTGAGGAAGTTTTACCAAAGTTGCAATGTTTACATTTCAATACTGCAGAGACGAACGGCAGATTTAAACATGATGGTAGATACTTACAATTAGAACAATTTGTAACTTGTAGAAATAATCCTCATTGAAATCAGCATCAGGCTCATGCTTGTGAAGCAAAGCCACTTTGCAAGACCCTGTTTGTTAAACATTTCAAGGCTTATTGTCATTCTTCTAGCATAAATTCTGCTATTTCAATTAAAGAGTGAAAGACATTAGCTCTCCATGATAATTTGGTTTCAGCAATGAACTCATATTCTTGTGATCAGTACAGTTTCTCGAAGGAAATCCATAAAGCTTTAGTTTTCAAAATGCTGTTGCATTTTTTTCTTCCTAAATATTTTGGCAGAATGCTTGCCATGAACAAGGAGATATGTCACGAACAGACTTGAAACAACTTTTGTATAGTTTTGACCTTCAGTCCTTCACTGTTGCCTGCTTCCTCTTTTCTGTTGATATCCATTGTAGTTTCTCATTCATAGTTATGTGTTTGCAGGGTCTATTGGAAGGTGTTAGTCACACTTTTACCAAAAATTTCCATTTTATTGACTCGGTTAAAGCGTATCTTTCTTATGCTTTGTTGCGGGCATCGGTTTCTCCGTCTCCAATTATATTTCAGGTATCTGTATTCATCTTAGTCTTCTATACTTCTTGAGATGTAGTATCAGAGTTTTCTTTAATTTTTTTAGTCTTTTTATTTTTCAGTATGCTACTGGAATCTTTGTGGTACTCTTGCTGCGTTTCAGGGAAAGTCTTAAAGTACGTACATCGGTTTTTCTTTCTTAATTGTCCCCCAATTTTTATTCTGCTTTTCTGGTCCCTTACTATTTTCGGCAATCTCTGCAGGGTGAAATAGGTGTCTTCTTCCCTTTGATAGTCTTAAGATCGTTGGACAGCTCCGATAGTCCTCTTAATCAAAGAACTAGTGTTCTGCGGTATGATATGCCTCCCTGGTTAATTTGAGTAGTGTTTTCCCACATGTTCATCCTTTCCGTTTCTAATGTAGTTGCATTTACAGGATGCTTGAGAAAGTATGCAAGGATCCACAAATGCTTGTTGACATATTCGTTAACTATGATTGTGATCTTGAGGCACCAAACTTGTTTGAGCGTATGGTATATGTTTGCTCTATATTTTTGTGGTTTTCTGCATTATTGGTTTTGATTTTACGACTGTTCAGTTGCCTGAGTCACATATTTTTTATTGATCTATCTCAAAGGTCAGTGCTCTATCAAAGATAGCACAAGGGACCTTTAATTCAGATCCAAATAATGCATCTCAAACAACGTCAATTAAAGGCTCATCTCTTCAGGTACTTATATAATTTGTGGTGCAATACAAATAACTGTTGTTTGTTTCACTTTGATTTTTGTTTTGTTTGTTTTTTGGGTGGTACAAATCTTTGTACCCTCACGTTTTTTTTATCAATAAATCCTTTCTTTTCCGATAAAAAAAAAAAACAAACTGATGTTTAGTGAAGTTTCTACTTATGTATACTGTTCTTTAAATGTTAATTTATCCATCCAGTGCCTTGTTAGCGTTTTAAAATCACTGGTTGATTGGGAGAAGTCGTGTAAAGAAAGCAAAAGGCAGAGTACAGGCTCTGAATCTATGGAAGAAGAAGCTTTGGCGGGGGATCGGTCTGAGTCAAGAAGTAGGGAGGATGTACCCAGTAGCTTTGAGAAGGCTAAAGCTCACAAGTCCACTATGGAAGCTGCAATATCTGAGGTGACTATTCATAGTCACATGATACAGCTTTAGATGTCAAGTTATGATGCAATCATGTTTATAACTGTTAGAAGTGTGGTCTCACCTCATCTTCAAGCTCTATGTTTTCTTGTTCGAAAGAAATAGTACAGTCTGAATATTATTGTTTCTTTCTTCCTTTGTACAGTTTAACAGACACCCAGGAAAGGGAATAGAGTATTTAATTACCAATAATCTGGTGGAGAGGACACCTGTTTCGGTTGCGCAGTTCCTAAGGAATACAAACAATTTGGATAAGGTCGAAATTTTGTCCATAAACTGAATAAACAAATGAAAAAATTTAAGTTTCTTTTTTCTCCTTACGAAGATCAATGTAAACTTGTAGGCTATGGTTGGTGATTACTTGGGCCAACACGAGGAGTTTCCTCTCTCTGTGATGCATGCTTATGTGGATTCAATGAAGTTCTCGGGGATGAAGTTTGACTCAGCCATTCGTGAATTCCTGCGAGGATTTCGTCTTCCAGGGGAGGCACAGAAGATAGATCGCATTATGGAAAAATTTGCCGAACGGTATAATGTCTCTCTTCCTCTCTCCCTTATATATGCATGTCATGCATCCATTTCTGTATTGCAACAATAGGGTAAAAAGATGCTACAACATGCAAACTTTTAACCTTCTTACCAACTACGGAAACTTTCCAAAATCATCCTATTATCTGAGAAATGTAGTTGAATTACAATTTATAAGCTACATTTATTAGGTTAGTTCTAGTGAACCATGATTGGTAGGACTGGAAATTACTGTCTGGTAATATATACAACTGTGAATATTTGACTAACTTAGTCGTGCTGATCATCCGGGACTGAAGTTATCATGTTGATTTGTTGCAGTTATTGTGCTGATCATCCGGGACTCTTTAAGAATGCAGATACTGCATATATTCTTGCATATGCAGTGATCATGTTAAACACTGACGCTCACAATCCTATGGTGTGGCCTAAAATGTCCAAGTCTGACTTTGTACGCATGAACACAGTCAGTGATACAGAAGAGTGTGCCCCAAAGGAACTCCTAGAGGAAATTTATGATTCTATTATTTACGAGGAAATAAAAATGAAGCATGACTTGCCCGGTACTGGTAAGAGCAGCAAAAGACCAGAAACTGAAGAGAGAGGTCGTCTTGTCAATATTCTTAATTTGGCTCTCCCCAGAAGAAAAACAGACAACGATGTTAGGTCAGAGAGTGAAGATATCATCAAGCATACACAAGCCTTTTTCAGAAAGCAAGGGGCAAAAAGGGGAGTGTTTCATACAGCACAACAGATTGAACTTGTTAGGCCTATGGTTGAAGCTGTAGGGTGGCCGTTGCTTGCCACATTCTCTGTTACTATGGAGGAAGGAGACAATAAGCCTAGGGTTACGCTATGTATGGAGGGTTTTAGGGCAGGCATTCACATTACTCGTGCACTCGGAATGGATACCATGAGATATGCTTTTTTGACATCTTTAGTGAGGTATAAAGTCTATTGTCGATAAGCATACAGCTCATTTTTTTAAATGTTATTTCTACGTGACAAATCATATCCTATGACCATCAATAATGCTATCTCATTTACTTGCAGATTAACTTTCTTGCATGCCCCAAAAGAAATGCGTAGTAAAAATGTGGAGGCCTTGAAGACTCTCCTAACTCTATGCGACTTGGAAAGAGACTCTCTAGAAGACACATGGAACGCTGTGCTGGAATGTGTTTCTCGGCTGGAATTTATCACCTCAACCCCATCTATATCCGCAAGTGTCATGATGGGATCAAATCAAATTTCCAAGGATGCTGTTCTTCAATCTCTGAAAGAGTTGGCTGGGAAACCATCTGAGCAAGTATTTGTGAACAGTGTAAAATTGCCTAGCGATTCAGTTGTGGAGTTTTTCACAGCCCTCTGTGGTATATCTGCTGAAGAACTAAAACAGACGCCTGCTCGTGTTTTCAGCCTGCAGAAAGTTGTTGAGATCAGCTACTATAATATGGCTCGGATCCGCTTGGTATGTATTTACTAACTTATAGACGGTGAATGGGCATGTTATTTTTTCATGTTTGTGTAGAAGGCTTCAACTTAACTTGGTTTTTCATGATTTTGTAAGCAATCTAGGAAAGCGGTAGAAATTTGAAGGCCTTAGAACTGGATTTTAAGTTGGTAATGATCAGTAACAAGCCACATACAGTAGCCTTCTGGACGATTAGGAGCCAACTTCACTATTAAAAGCAATATTACGTCGAACACTAATCTTCTATTATACCAACTAAGAAACAATTAATCACATTTCATGTGTAAATAAGTCCCTCCAAACCCCCTTGAATGTCTGCCGTTACATGTTAGCTGATCCATGAATAGAGCAAAAAAGATAGTCGTATGTTCTATTAGGGAGTTTCTTGTCTTGATATATATTGTTATGATATCGTTAAGGGAGTTTCTTTATATGCTGCCCGAGACAAACCTTGATTCTTGGTATAAGGAGCATTTATTGTAACCGTTCGTATTAACACTTTTGGTGTGCTTGTTGGTTTGCAAATGTTTATCTGGTGTGCGTCATCTGCTAGTCAAGTGATGGGTTGTTCACCTGTACTTATTACATATTGAACAATTATCTTAGTCCCATCACTTTGTCTCATCTACATCTATTCTTCAGGTCTGGGCAAGAATATGGTCTGTGCTGGCAAATCATTTTATCTCAGCTGGGAGCCATCATGATGAAAAGATAGCTATGTATGCAATCGACAATCAGCCCCCTTATAGATTCACTTCGACTGCTCCGTATAAGAATAACAAATGGTTTTAAGATGTCATTTTGAAACGTGAAATTGGTTAGCTCAGCACGCTCCAGGTACTTCATACCAAGCTGCCTTAATGAGTCGATTGCATTGTTCAAGTACGTTTTAGTTATCTTCCTGGCACTTCATATTTCTTCTAAAGATTGGTTAGGATTAGTAGGCATTATAAGTTTCTTCATATTTCAGTTGACTGCGAAAATCAATTGCTAATTCTTGCTGTTTGAGTTCAGATGATAAAGTCAAAGGTTGGAAACATAAAATCAGGGTGGCGAAGTGTATTTATGATTTTCACAGCTGCTGCTGATGATGAAGTAGAATCCATTGTTGAAAGTGCTTTTGAAAATGTGGAACAAGGTTTAGACTACAAAATTCTTGTGTGTTTCTTGTTGCTTCCTTTATTAATTATGAAAGCCACGATCTGTTGGTTATGATGTCGACCATTTTTTTTCGATGTATTGTCTTCTAACAACAAACCCTTTTCCAGTTATCCTGGAACATTTTGATCAGGTAGTTGGAGACTGCTTTATGGACTGTGTAAACTGCCTTATCGGGTTTGCCAATAATAAAAGCTCTCATCGTATAAGTTTGAAGGCTATTGCTCTCCTTCGTATATGTGAAGATCGTCTTGCAGAGGTTTGTGCTCTTAAACTGCCCATTTATAATAATGATGCTTAATCTCCTGCATCATTTTAGTTGATGAAACCAAGCAAAGATATTGCTTCATCTCTAGCTTTCTGTCTGTGTGGTTTTTAAAGGGTAAATACTCCATTATGAGCAGGTGTTGTATGATAAGTTATGCATACACGTATACACTAAAATGAAGATTTTAGCTAATTAATTATCTATTGTAATTGACTGAGTGGATGCTTTATATTTTAAAACTGCAAGGTTGTAAGTTGATAAATTGACAGGTAAATGCTGCAAGAAATATCTAAGTACGTTTCTCCAGGTCCTTATGGTAATTATCTTATTTCAGGGTCTTATACCAGGTGGCGCTTTGAAACCCATCGATGCTAATGCAGATACAGCATTTGATGTGACTGAGCACTACTGGTTTCCAATGCTTGCGGGTTTATCTGATCTGACATCAGATCCCAGACTGGAGGTCAGAAACTGTGCACTTGAAGTCCTATTCGATTTGTTGAATGAGAGAGGTCGAAAATTCTCCTCTGCATTTTGGGAGAGCATCTTCCACCGTGTTCTTTTCCCCATCTTCGATCATGTACGGCATGCTGGAAAGGAGAGCATAGTTTCCTCTGGCGATGACTGGATTCGTGAAACTAGTGTTCACTCGCTTCAGTTGCTGTGCAATCTTTTTAACACGTTCTACAAGGTAGTACGTTCAACCCGGATATACTGACATCTCAACTTGCACACATGTGTTACATGCAGTTCAGATAAAATAATTCCGATATCTTATTACCCATTAAAGAAAGATAAACTTTTATAAAATAACTTGATTTCTTAGTGATACTTATATTATCTACTTTTGTGTTTTCTGTAAAAATATATATTTTTCTAATCCCAAAACAAAAGCAAATGCATGTTGGTTGAAATTTCTGAAATAACTTTACTCAAAAGGCCTTAATTCCTTGCTATCGTTCACTTTATTAGTCTTTCATGTGCAGGAAGTCTGTTTTATGCTGCCACCACTGCTCGGTTTGCTACTGGATTGTGCAAAAAAGACAGATCAATCGGTGGTTTCACTCTCTCTTGGTGCTTTGGTTCATTTAATCGAAGTAGGGGGCCATCAATTCAGCGACAGTGACTGGGATACTCTGCTGAAAAGCATTAGGTGAACGCCGTGTCTTGAATTATCATCTTATGCGCATCCAACCCAAATTTATCTTTAACTTTTCTGTTTCAGAGATGCTTCATATGCAACTCAGCCGGTTGAGCTCCTCAACTCTCTAGGGTTCGATAACACAAAGGGCAACATGGTTCTAGCCAGAGGTCTAGAGGTCAACATAGACGATATTGCTTCTGGAAGACATACTGACAATGGACAGATGGATAGTCCTGGAAGATACTTTGGTCAGGGATCCCCAGGTATCGGGAATGATAGTCCTGGGAGGATTACCAGTCCGTCGAACTTACAGGGAAATTTCCAAGAGCTTGAATCAAGGTCAAACTTGGAGGAATCTGAAGGTTTGCACTTAGGCCATGACTTACTTTTTAGGGTTGTTCTGGTTGCTCAATCTTGGGTGTACCATGATGACCAAAACTGTGTATTCTTACAAGTTAGCTAATTAGAAAATGCATTGTTGAAAAAGAAGCAAAATCTTACACAGAAGATTTATTTTTGTAGGGTTGGCATCACCATCTGGGCAAGCTCAAAAGCCTGCTGAAAGTGGAAGTTTACAGAGGAGTCAAACATTAGGTCAAAGGATTATGGGAAACATGATGGACAACCTCCTGCTCAGGAATCTGACATCAAAGTCGAAAAGTCGTCCTTCAGATGCTGTTGCGGCGCTATCTTCTCCTGTTAAGGTATTGTGCATTACTAGATATCTTCAAATTGTTTTTGAATTGTGAAGAGTGAACTTCCGCTGAACCCATTCCTTTCTGCTCTTTAGTGTGTCCTTTTCCCCTATCGTGGTAATTCTGCTATTGATTGTAGTTCCAGTTCTTTTTACTTTCTTTAATGTTAATGCAGATGCCAAATGTCATTGAACCTGACTCTAATGTTGAGGAAGAGAGTCCCCTGCTGAGAACAGTTAGGGCCAAATGCATCACTCAATTATTATTGCTAGGTGCGATTGATAGTATTCAGGTATAAATTTGTCTTCACTGTAATAATTCAGAATTTAATCCAGCCTTATCTAGGTCACTTAGATTTCATGTCTCCATCTTGGCCACTTGCACTAATAACTTGCACTAGATGAATTTGTAATCCAAATGGGTAGTACCCACTGACCCGCTGTATATTGATACCAAACGTAAATGCTCGAAAGAGTATAAACACATTTTGTCTTCAACCACTGCTCTTTTGCATACTAACACAATGAAAAATGCAGAAGAAATACTGGAACAAGCTGAAAGGGCCACAGAAGGTTATTATGATGGACATTTTGTTATCCGTGTTAGAGTTTGCTGCTTCATACAATTCATACACAAATCTTAGAACACGTATGCACCATATTCCTTCTGAAAGGTATGCAGCATAAACTGTACCAGAATTGATCTTTTGATGTTGTTTTTATTTTCTCGCTGTCTAGTTATTGGAGCCTTATGTTCAAACAAACTCTTTATTGCACAGGCCGCCGCTGAATCTTCTTCGCCAGGAATTAGCGGGAACTTGCATATATCTGGATATGTTGCAAAAAACAACTACAAAATCTGATACTGACACTGAGAAAGCAGTGGAAGCAAATGGTCCCTCTGCTGTTGATGGAGAAGAGAAGCTAGATGACATAGCAGAAGAAAAGTTGGTGTCTTTTTGTGGACAAATACTAAAGGAGGCATCAGACCTTCAGTCTGGCACAGGTGATGCCGCTAATGTGGACACTCATAGAGTTCTGGAGTTGCGATCCCCAATTATTGTCAAGGTAACATTGTTAATCGCTTATTTATGTTATCTTGTTTGTGCAGTAGTGTACATTCCTGGCATGTTTAAAGTTAATGTTGATACAATGATGTGTATTATCTGGAAGCTATACTATCACTCTCTTGATTCTGTATACATTGCTCTCATTTAACTTACTGGTTTTGCTCATTTTAAAATCAACAATGTTTAGATGCGTTTATTGGTTCACTTCAGTATTATCAGTGTCCAGTGTTTATAATTTACTACTTGTCATATTGTGTACTTATTAAGCTGGGTATTGCAGGTACTGAACGGCATGTGCATAATGAACCGCCAGATATTCAGAAAGCACCTGAGAGAGTTCTACCCTTTGTTCACGAAGCTTGTCTGCTGTGACCAGGTATTTCTCTTCCCACCAAGATGTTACTTATGATAGTTATCAGTTATATGACTTTCAACTAATAATAGAAATTTCTCTTGAGTACTACTAAGATCTTTAAAACTCTATGCTAAAAAATACTACATTCCAACTATAGTAGGTCTATTGTGCCAAGATACTAGTGAAGTTTTAGGAAGCTCCTGTATCATATACGATATCCTCTTCAAGAAAGGATAACCTATTTCTGTTGCTAACTGAAAGAATTAAAGAATGGATAGTTTCTTTCCAACATTTTCATGTGGTCCAGTTTTTTTCCTTTACATGGCTAAAATATTTAGGATACAGAATTCTGGTTTCTGATTTTAATTTCTTTCAGATGGATGTTCGTGGAGCCCTTGGCGATCTTTTCAGCTCGCAATTGACTGTGCTCTTGCCATAATAGTCGGTCTCTATTGCTAATATGATTAATTAGAGGGTTCAAACAAATGATATCTTGTTCCTATACCAATTGTTGTAAGTAAATCTATAGAAGTGGCAACACGTGTTTTTCCAGCACTTCACCTGATTCAAATGCAAGAAGCTTATGATCAGAGAATGTGCAAGCAGTGAAATGTTTTTGAAAGATCCATTTGCTGAGAGTAAATGTGAGATGAGTTCCACCTAGATTTTAGAATGTGTTTGTTTTGATTCAGCTATCCCCATTTTGTTCTGAAGTATAACGGCAACTGAATTTATGAAGTAGACCCTTGAGAGTAGAAATTTATTGAAGTTTCCGTGGGACGATTGACAAATCAAGAAAATATCCAAAAAATTTCCGATGCAAATAAAAATATATTTAAAAGATTAAACTGTTCATAGGGTTTCTCTTTATTAATCCACTCTAGTATAAAAAGAGGGAAATTGCTACTAAAATCATAGTCTAATCTATCTCTTCTAGTGCTTTTGGCTAAAAAGTCGGCCGCTCCATTCTTAAAAAGGCTGATTTGGGGGCCGAAGGAAATGATCAGGGGACCGGATAATAAAACAAAATAGAGTTATTTCTAAGCTTTTTCAAAAACCCCTTATCCGACATATTTTCTTAAATACCAAAATATCCCTATTTAATTAGAACTAATGAATTAGATTAGTTTAACTAAACTTAGATTAGTTGTTAAACTATTCAAACTGCCGCCACCACCACCACTACCGGCACCAGCGCCACCGCCACCACCACCATTAATTTTCGTCTGGATTTTTGGCAACAAATCCAGCCGAAACTAAATTAGATTTTGTGATTCCATAGCCTATTTTCGGCTCAATTTTAACCCAGAATCCAGCCGAAAATAGAAGAAGACGATGGAGAAGACGATGTACAGTAAATTTTCGGCTAGCTTTTTCAAAATTAAGCCTATTTTCGGCTGGATTGGCTGCGACACATTTGGTAACTTATTTTTCGTCTGGTTTTGTTGTATGAAATACAGACGATAATTGATTTTCGTCTAGATTTTTAGGGTTTCACCCAGCCGACAATTAGATTTTGTGATTCTATACCCTATTTTCGGCTCAATTTTAACCCAGAATCCAGCCGAAAATAGAAGAAGACGATGAAGAAGACGATGTACAGTAAATTTTCGGCTAGCTTTTTCAAAATTAAGCCTATTTTCGGCTGGATTGGCTGCGACACATTTGGTAACTTATTTTTCAACACAGACGATAATTGATTTTCGTCTAGATTTTTAGGGTTTTATCCAGCCGAAAATCACTCTGAACTATCATTTTTAACCATTCAAAAGAGGAATCAAAGCATAAAAACTTAATCATAGACAAAATTAAACAACGGGAGGAGACGATGAGACGATGGAGGAGACGATGAGACGATGAAGAAGACGACGAAGAAGAAGATAAAGGTTTTTGTTAATCCTTAATTTAAAAGGGTAACTTAGACTTTTTATATCATTTTGACACCCCTTATAACCATCTCTAGGATAGGAATAAAAAATCCGGTCCCCTGATCATTTCCTTCGGCCCCCAAATCAGCCTTTATTCTTAAAGGAAAGCTGATTTAGGGGCGTCAAGAAAATTGAAGCCCCTCACTTTTACTTCATATCCATGTGAACATTATAAGGGGTGTCAAAAAATGGTGAAATGACTAAGCAACCCTTTATACCAATTTACACCCCAATTACAAATTACACCCAACTAATGAAGAAAGCTAGGAAGAAAACGAAACTTGAAGATGATGAAACCGGTGGTGGTGGATGAAGACGGCGGTGGTGGTGGATGAAGACGGTGGTGGTGGTGGAAAAATACTTTCCACAAAAAAAAAAAAAAAAATTTAAAAATCAAAACATCAAAATATTTCCCTCTCCTCTCCTCTCCTACTCCCCCTTTCTCCACCATTTTTGATTTTTTGATTTTCGTTTTTTTATCACGGACGCAACCAACAATGGTGGAGCAATGGAACACCTAAGGTAAGCATCTAAAACCAATCATTTGTATGGAAAACTAGGTCAGATTCACTCCATGAAAATCAAAATTCGTGAACCAGAAGAACTTACGGCTGCAATCTAATGAACTTCTAGCCGTAAGTTAAGGAAGCCATTAGAGCTTCCGATCCAAGACGTAAGTCCACATTAGAGGCCGTAACTTACTTACGGCTAATACCGATACTTTGCTTAGCAGCCGTAAGTTCATCGTTAATAAAAAAAATTGTGTCGTAAGGTTAGTGGCCGTAAATACAAATTAGGAGCCGTAAGTTTAGTTACGGCTACATACGTATGTGACTTAGTAGTCGTACGTGTAGTTACAGCTACATACTCTTGTGCTTGAGGAATATTCATGGATACAGAAAACAACCAGGCATTGGTTGTTAAGCTAGCTGGTGGCTGGAGGATGAAGGGTTCGGTTGATTGTAATTATACATATATGCTCTAAAAATTGATTCCTTTTACATATTGTCCAAAGAATGGAAATGGGATATATACTAGAGAAATCCATGGGTTCTTGGTGTCAAATCAGCTAACGATGAACATCAAACTTTTTCTTACTAAAGGAACTGAACAAATCAATGAACCAAAGATACCGGTCAGAGCGTAAGCAATAGCAATATGATCCTTCAATCGAAGCTTATCAAGCATTGCTTGCACAAATTTGCACCGACTAAACCAGTTACTACAACTGTCGCTGCTGTTAGTGAAGCATTGGCGCCTACACAAGTACATACACAGCACAACCAAACATTCGTAAGAACTTTGAATTTCTAAAGGATCAAACTTGGTTTTCTCCAACACTTACCATCAAACAAGGAGACAATGCTAAGGGCTAACGCCATAGTGATGCATCTGGGCAAAATTGATAGTTATTGGGTTGTAACTTGTAACGTCAAATTATCTAAGAAAGGACTGAAAAAGCGGAATTGAGAGTACAAGATAATAATTACATGCTACAATGAGTATAAATTTGAAATGAAAATAGCAGTATCTAAAGGGAATACGGCTACTAAGCCAAATACGTATGTAGCCGTAACTACACTTACGACTACTAAGCCAAATAAGTATGCAACCGTAACTACACTTACGGTTGCTAAGTTTGTACTTACGGCCTGTAACCTTGCGACACAAAATTTTTGATTTAAAGTAACTTACGGCTACTAAGTATAGTATCGGTATTAGCCGTAAGTAAGTTACGACCTCTAATGTGGACTTACGTCTAGGATCTGAAGCTTTAATGGCTTCCTTTAACTTACGGCTATAAGTTCTTTAGATTGCAGCCGTAAGTTCTTCTGGTTCACGAATTTGATTTTCATGGAGTGAATCTGACCTAGTTTTCAATACAAATTAGTGGTTTTAGATGCTTACGTTAGGTGCTCCATTGTTCCACCATTGTTGGTTGCAACCATGATAAAAAAAAAAAAAAAACTTATAGCCAACGGCGGCGGTGGAGGCGACGGTAATGGTGTAACACCATGACTTAATTATTTTGATTATCAGTTTAATCAAGTTTAGTTAAGTTTATTACGTGTTACCTAATTAAACATTAAATATAAAGGGCAAATTTGGTATTAAAAAGAATTTTACATAGGGGAAGAGTGAAAATGCTATTGGGAGACCAATTATTGAGGGGCTTCAATTTTCTTGAAGCCCCTAAATCAGCTTTCTTCTTAAGACATGTATAGACTAACAGGTCCAGTGAGGTTTACCTAAAAGAAAAACTTGATATCCAAAATAATATTGTTTTTTTTTTCCCGGAAGGTTGGATTTTATTTAATTAGCAAAAAAAAGAGTTACAGTTTAGTGTTATTCTAATCAAATCAAAAGGAAACTACAAGATTACAGTAATAGACTCTTTTCTCGCATCCAAACCAGGCGCACAAAAGGGCATTACCCTTTAACTAACAAACCCATGTAGACAAGCTGCATCCTCGACTCCACTTTGGTATCCGCCTCCCTAAACATACACGCAAAACAAGTAGACCAAATTTAAAACCAAACAAACATGAAGAAACACCAAAAGATATTGTATGGGTATAATATCTGCATAGGTGTATCATGTTCTATAGCCCTCAGAT
>JAJJMA010186691.1:0-11710 GCA_023529015.1 Papaver nudicaule | reverse complement strand
TGGGTGTACTGTGTAAGATCTAACCATTGGGATTTTACACAGTTACATTTTGGCGCTGGAAAAGGTTTTGAACTTGTGTTTCCTTGATTTGTTGGTATGATTTATTAATGTTCTTTTCTTTCCATATATGGTATGAACCACACGCATAGCAACTCGTCGGTACTATCTCAGTTACCTTTACTCGCTATATATAGAATTTCTTATTGATTCTTCATGAGTTTTAGCTCATCCATGTTTTCTCTGATTCTGAGTATGAGTTGAGATGTTACTGTATGTTCTTTGTTTCCCTATATATGGTATAGCATTAGAGCTCTAGAGCTCGCCGTCATATTGCAGCGAAATTTTCATACTATTTTGGGATGTTCTGCCCACCATATGACATTTCTTCATGATTTTGCTTTTGTTTTGCTATACATGGTATGATAGGTAACTTGTTATAAAGATTCTCTTGCACAATGTTACTAAAATTAGAAAGCATTAGAGTATTTTTAGTATGCTATGGTGATGGATCTAGATTCTCGGTGAACATTTTTTACCATTTAAGGAAATCATGCTGTGTGGAGTACTAATATGCTTATAAAAAATGATTAATCGGCCTGTTAGGGACAATTGCATCACATATTTCACTTTTCTCACATGAGCAGTAGGAGAGCTAGTCGTCTAGATGTAAATTGTCATTTTTGGTCGGGATTTTTCAAATATAGATATATATTTCCGGCAAAAAGAGAATTAGTTCTGATGCTTAGTATGAACTTCAGTTTCATAAAGAAAATTACATCCTAAAACCTTGTTAAGCTGTTCTTTAAGATATTGGTCGTACTATCACATAGGATGTTTTTGCAATTTTCGCCATGCTTAGGTCATCATCTGCACATCACGTGACGTAAAGCTGTCCTTTCTGGTATTTCATTCATCAATATTCTGAAAAGTAACCCAACTAACTTATTTGGCATTTACCCACAGTACTAACAGAGCAATACTGTCAGGAAGTGTGTTTGTTTTCTTTTACAGTATCTCGGCGAATGGGTCCTAGAGGAAGAAGTGATAAAGCCCCGGCGGGTAGGCCTCCTCGACACCCTATTCTTCCTACACCAGCGGCACTACCCAGTGGTCGCAACACTAGAAGTAGAGCAATGGAACTAGCTGGTCCAATAGATCCTAATGTGGCAAGCTCATCTCGCCGATCTCCAGTTCAACAAGTGACTCGCCAAGAAGAAGTCTATATAGAGGATATTACTCGTTTTGAGAATGCAGAAAGGTCGCCCGAACCTAATCCTATGATGACAAGAATCAGTAGCGCAGTAGAAGCAAATGCCCATGGCGAGCAGATTGGTGGAAGAAGATTCACCCTTGGGGAAACATCGAACGCAGGGGGAGTAGCTCAGAATGCAACTACAGCAGGAGCAGTGGCAGCCAACATTCAGCAGCAATTAGCACAGGAGGTCGTCGGAGAAGCACTTCATGCAGTAGAGGAGGTTCCAGCGGTGGTAGCAGAGACCCCACAGGCGGCCAGTAGAAATGGTGCAGTATTAGTGCCAGGAGCAACTGTAACTCGCCCAGTAGTGATAGCAGATAATACCGGATCCACAAATACCACGGAAACATTGCTGAGGCAAATTCTTGAGGCCAACAACAGACAGGCTAGCCAGTTCGAAAGACAAATGCAATTGCAAATGGAGACGGTACTTCAGAGTCATAGAGAATTGATGGCGGCACAAAACAAAGGCCATGGGTCCCACTCGCACTCAACTCGTCATGCGCATTCATCTCGCCATGGATCCCACACTCATTCATCTCGCCATGAGTCTCATTCCCATACAACTTCATCTCGCCGAGTTGAAAAAAGTGGAACAAGCTCGACTGAAATTTCAGATTCATCGGCGAAGTATGATGACAGAGGTAGAAGGATAGATTTGCCTGGAAAGGATAAAGATCGTAGCAGCTCTAAGCGACGACATAAAGTTAATAAGGAGATGAAGGAGGACCTGCGCCGACTAAAAAGTAAGGTGGAAGCGTTGAGCGGATCTTCGAGGGAATCGAGGTATAAGGTTGCACTTTTAGAAGCACAGAAAACACCCTTTCATGATTGTATTACATATGGGTTCGTGTCTCCCAAGTATTCTACACCTAAATTCACCTCCATTTATGATGGAACGGGAGATCCTACACAGCACTCAAGAGCTTATAGGCGAGATATGGCGGCTTGGGTAGGATCAGACCCGATAATGTGCATGGCATTCCCTGCTACTCTGAAGGACGAAGCCCTAGCCTGTTTGATGGGCTAGAAGAAGGAAAAATCAAATCCTTTGAGAAGCTGGAAAGCAGATTCCTGCATGCTTTTATTCAGAATAATAGAGGCCGGCCCGGTGTGGAAAGATTATTCAACGTTAAGAGAAGACCCTCGGGGACTTATAAAGTTTTTATTACAAGATGGAGAAAAGCAAGCGGCGAGGTAGGATCAGAAGTTTCAGAAAAGGAGAAAATAAGATCATTTCTTAGCGCTATGGAGACTACTGACCAGTTGTACCAGAAGTTGTTTTGGAACATGCCACAGGATTTGCTGACCTTAAGGGCGATGCAAGATGAATGGTTAAGTTTCGAAGAAATCAGAGAGGAAGAGTTGCGACTAAAGAAGGAAAGAGCAAAACAAATTCACTCGATCAATAGCTTGTCGCCGGAAGAACAAGAAGAAATCAAGAAAGAATGGTTGAAGGCAGAACAAAGGAAGTCGGCACAGAATCCCTCTTCGGCGATAGTAGTTTCCGAGGCAGGAAAGCAGCAGGTTACCGCCGAGCAACATTGGAATTCTCAGAAGCGAGAAAATTATGATGGGCGAGATAAACAAGATAACAGGAGAGGAAATTATGGACGAGGAGGAAGAGATAATCGGCGAAATGGGAATGGAGACAGAAGATATAATGGGGATAACAGAAAGTTTGGCAGAGGCAACCAGCAACCTTTCCAAGATGCTACTTTGCCCAAGTTGCGTGTTTCTTATACAGATGCATTTGGTCAGATTGAAAGTTCAAATTGTAGGGATGAAATCCGCTATCCTTATAATAGAGGAAACCCAAGGGTCCCGCCAGCCAATACCAATTCCTTCTGTCAATTTCACCAGTTCCATGGCCACACAACAGAGAATTGTACCGGCGTACAGCAAGAAGTCCATCGATTCGTCAGTATGGGGAAATTTCAGGATTTCCTAGAATTGCCGCCGCCACCTCCTCTCATGGTCCAGCCAATCCAAGCCATTCCAGTCCACACTCCAAATGTGTACGAGGTTAAGGTCGAGCGAGATTTAATGGAATTAGATTGCTTTTCCATTGTGCATTCAAAAATTACCAGGGATGAATTTCATGATAATGTCATGTTTCGAGTCCATAAGCGAGATAGAATGGGAAATGAGATCTGTAGTGTCGCCGCTAAGCAAGATCTTAGGTTTTCAGCCCAAGAGATTCCACCAGAAGGAAGAAATCATAACAACCCTTTGGTTCTTACTATTCAGATGGAAGGATTCAGGCTGCCAAAGGTGCTCATTGACCCAGGAAGCTCTGTGGACATCCTCTTTAACACTGCCTTTGAGGCGATGAGAGCAAAAGACAAGAAAATACCCTCGCCGACTGTATCCTCCTATAACATTTATGGGTTCAATGGCATTGCGTCTAAGCCTAAGGGCGAGATTGAACTAAAAGTGAAAATCTGCGACGAGTACTTCTTGAATACTACTCTTTGTATTGTGGATGTTGACTCGCCGTATGCTGCAATTCTGGGGAGACCATGGCTCCATAGTCTAAAAGGAGTCCCTTCCACTTATCACCAACGCCTAAGGTTCCCCACACCATTTGGAGTCGCCGAGTATGTTGGAGATTTATCAGTAGCCAAGGCGTGCAATTCAGCAGACGTGCAAATGCGAGAAAATCGAAAGGTGAAGATGGCAGAGAAAAAGAAGCTCGGCAAGGAAGCGGTTAAGGAGCAAGAAATTCTAGACTTCATCGCCAACCCGGCGACTAATAATGAGGCAGAATACGAAGCAGTCATTCATGCAATGCGGATACTCATAGAAATGAAAATTACCAATGTTAGATTGACAAGTGACTCCCAGCTGGTGATTCGACAAATATCTGGACGATACCAGACAGCAGACCCATCTATGCAGAAGTACCTAAAACTTGCTAGGGAGTATGCCCAGAGGATTGCGGGTATCAAGTTTCGCCACATCTGCAGGAAAGATAACAGACACGCCGATGCATTGGCGTTTATCTCCTCAATGATGACGGACCCAGATGTTCCTTCAATAGCTATTGAAAGGGTAATGCAACCATCAGTAACAGCACCAAGGCAATGGGAAGTATTAACAACAAGCGTCGAAGAATCAGCAGAAACAGATTGGAGATCGCCGATACGGTACTATTTAGACCGCTCAACCTTACCAGGAAATCAAATCTTGGCTCATCAGATCATCAGTCGCTCGGCGAACTATGAGCTCCGAGATGGAATCTTATATCGCCGGTCATTCTCTGGACCACTTCTGCGATGTGTATCAAGTGAGGAAGGTAATAAATTATTAAAGGAGATTCATGAAGGAGACTGTGGAAATCATGGTGGCCGAAGAGCTCTAGCCTTGAAGGTCAGAATGCAAGGATATTACTGGCCTTGGATGAATAGAGATGCAAAGGAATATGTTCAGCGATGCAAACCATGCCAGCTGTATGGAAGAAGAATTAAAGCGCCGGCAACATCTTTGAATTCAGTGCTTAGCCCTTGGCCATTCGCCAAGTGGGGTATTGATATTATTGGTCCACTAACTACAGGCTCTGGACAGCGGAAGTACATCATTGTGGCGACAGACTATTTCACCAAGTGGTGTGAAGCTAAAGCTATCAGGAAGAAAACAGGACAAGAAGTATTCACATTCATCTGGGAGAACATATTCTGCAGATTTGGTGTGCCGGCGGAGATATGTACAGATAATGGAAAAGAATTAGTCGGCGACAACATAAGAAAGTTACTCGCTCATTACAGCGTCAAACTGGGGAAATCAACTCCCTTATACCCTCAAAGTAATGGCCAAGCAGAAGCCACCAATAAGACTATTGGAATGGGACTGAAGAAAAGATTGGAAAAGCATAAGAAGGCATGGTGTGAGCATTTACACAATGTCTTGTGGTCGTATAGAACTACGGTTCGAGAAGCAACTAGAGCATCTCCTTTCTTACTTACTTTCGGTGCCGAGGCAGTACTCCCATCTGAAGTAATTCTGCCCACTACAAAGCATGAGGCATGGGAAAAGAATCTGAATACAGATCTAATCCTAGCCAAGCTAGATGACTTAGAAGAACAGCGGTTGATCGCCCTTACTCACATGGAGAATTACCATCGGCGACTAGCAAGAGAATATAACAAGTGAGTGATTCCCAGAGAATACTCACCCGGCGAGCTGGTGCTCCGAGAAGTTCCCCCATCTCAACGAGAAGGGTGCAGGAAGCTGGAACCTGTATGGGATGGCCCTTATGTCGTCAAAAGAGTGGCTGGGCCAGGAGCGTATATACTAATTGATGAGCATGGCGTACAACTCGAACACCCTTGGAACGCCAGGTTCCTTAAGAAGTACTATCCTTGAGGGATACCATGTAAAATCCGAAGTCTTGGGCGGGCATAATACCCAAGAAATCTTATTAGCTTGTGTAAAATAGCAGCAAATAAGATCCGGGGACGTAGGTTTGCTATCATGCGCCGAACCCCGTTAACAAATCATCGAGTCCTTTGCACTTTCACTCACTGAGTAGTCTAACTGCAGTGATAGATAGAATTTTAAAGCTCCAAGAGCACAACAGCTGAGGCAAAATGCTCAGTCGCAGGCTATAAAAGCCAAATGCAGAGGCACAAATGCCCAAGGCAATAAATGCCATACAAAACCCTGATCAGGTACTAAGGCCAAGTGCCATCAATAAAGGCATAATGCCCAAATCGATAAATCAATTAAGAGCCAAGACCTCTTATGCCGAAAGCTTACTGTCGTCGAGTGAATGCCCTTATCGCAATGGTTAGTCCAACCCAGGCTAGTTGTAAGACCAGTCGTGTTACTTGTTGATCTGTAAGAGTTTGTAAGGAAATAAGAACCCTTTTGCTGTAGCATCACATCGGCGGTTCCGTTGGTGTGTTAATCCGTCTACGCCATAGCATCACTCCTGGCGGAGTGTATTGAAGTCTATGAGGGCAACCCATTCTACTTATATTAGATCGCCGACGGACACAAGTAATGATTACGGCTGGGGTCTACCCTGCTGCTCTAATAAATTGTTAGTTCAATGGTCCAGAAATTGTTGGCCGTGCGAGGGACAGGGATTCACTCTTCGGCAAGATTAAGTCTTTGAAGACAAGATAGCAGAAAGCACGTCCAATATAACAAAGGAAAATGGCGCATTGAAAGCGAAACAGATATCATTAGGCATGAAAAACAACATTCACCAAAATAGCATTCAAAGGAAAAGGGTTCATTACAGGAAAATCAAAGATAGCAGAAAAGATACAAAAAGGAAACAAGCTAAAGAAAACAACAATCTATCTGCCATGACATTCAGAAGCAGAAGAAAAGGAAGAAAAGCCACTTTAACACCTAGGATCCGGAAAAGGACTCTTGGGGGTAGGAGGCTTGTCTTGATCAAGGTCGCCGAGAAGATCTGCGCCTATGTCGCCTGTCCCACTGTCGTCAGGATGACAATCATTTCTAACAGTTCCAGCAACATTTGGCCCGCCGAGCTCTCTAGTGCTCTGCTCGTCAACATCAATAATTACCTCTGTACTTTGCTCGGCGACTGATGGACCAGCATTAACAGTTGCCATTCCAGAAGTCTGCCCCCCAACATTTCCAGTAAAGATAACAAGGGACAGATTTTGCCCCTTAGGATTTTCATCTTCAGCTTCCTCTTCTGAGCTTTCTTCCTCAGACTCAGAGTTTTCTTCTTCATTTTCTTCTTCATTCTCTTCTTCATTTTCTTCTACAATCAGCACCTCTTTTCCTTTGGCACTTGTCTTCTCTTGCTCGGCGAGTTGTTCTGGAGTGAGACGTCTGTAGGCCGAGGGAATCTCCACATTAAGCTGGGGCAGGAATTTGTAAGCAAAATCCTGAGCTCCGATGAAGGCAGCATTGATAACATCATTCCTGTGGCGCTCCTCCCAATATTGGACATCATCCATGGCCTCGGCGAGCTCAATTTGAATACTATCTCGGGCACTCTCCAGCTCTTGAAGCTTGCCAGCGCAAGAGGCATGGTCGAGAAGTCGCTTGTTCAGATCGGCGAGTTGGCCAGCACAGGAGTCATGCTCTTTGAGTTTTTCAGATAACTCATCTATCTTGCTGGGGCACAGCTGGTGCTCCTTGAGCTGATCAGAAAGATCTTGGACCTTTGTCTCCAGTTCATGACAACCTTTGATGACCTCCTGATTCTGGTCTGCTTCATTCTTTAACCTCTGAATGGTTGCTGAGGCAAAAAGAAAAGAAGGATATGATGAAGGAGATGGAAAATAAACATAAGCATGATAAGTCATGAGTAAATCCTATAAAAGCTACCTTCTAGGTTGCGGACATGATCTCGCATGCCCTCTTGTGCTTCCCTAAACTGAGTCATATGAAACTCGAAGTTTTCGTTAGCACACGGACCTAGCATTTGTTCTATTCGGCGATGTTGGTCAGAGCATTGCTGGTACAACTCAATTGTCAAAGTTTCTTGTCTCGCCGCCGAGTCTCTCCAACGTTGAATCTGAAACTCGGCGATTTCTTTTTCGGTACTCAGGCTAATAATCTGAGAAGCTAATTTATCAGCTCTGGACTTCTCTTCTTTCCAAAGGAAGGAAGCTCGCTTATGGCTTGTCTCGGCTTCTACCTTGGCAGCATGAGCTAGTTCTTCCCGGCGGAGTGCCTCATCTCGTTGGCTAATCATTTGGCCTAATTCCGAGCGAGCAGCTTGATAAGTATTACAAAGATTTCTTATAATATCAACGTCCTGATCCAACTCTCGGCGACACCATTTAAGGTCCTTTTGGAAGGCGAATAGTTGGCTACACTGCTTAAGGTTGCTATTACTAAGTCTCTCGATTTCAGAGTCAGCTCGCCTAAGCCTATCGTCATCAGAGGAATGGCAACCTTGGAGGGCAGGAAATCTAAGGGTCGGCGAAAGAAATAAAACAAAAGAAAAATAACACAGCAACGAAAGATATGGAGAAACTCACCCTGCTGAGTAGTGACCGTCAAGCTTCTGTCTCTGGCCTCCTTCTTTAACCTATCAACCTCTTGGCCACGCACCACGGCATCGTGTTTCAACTGGCTGATTTGAGTCCTAAGATTAATGTTCTCACGGCCAAGTCCTTCAAGGGCCGAGCCAACACTCAAGCAGTGGTGAAAGTGCTGAGAATACACACAATAAGCATAAGTCTCAAATGACGACAAGAGCTAAATATGATGCAATTCCACAAAAATACTCACCATATTGAAGAGGTTGAAATGCTCCTGATAAGGAATGACCTCGGCAGCTGTATGAAATTTTGGGTGATGCACAAACCCAGGGCGACTATATTGGGCCAAGGTTTCATAATATTCATGGTCTGTGCAGTCATCCGCCACGCTAAGCTTGTCAAAAGACTCGGCGAGCATATTAGGGGCAGTCACTTGCAGGCATCCAGGTCCTTTAGCAGGCTGAGGAACAAGAGGGTGCCGAGGCAACCTATCGAGAACAATTAAGCCAGCGAGATGTGGCTCAAGTACTGAGGCAGAAGAAGTATGTTGAACAGATGGTATCTGGGGATTCTTGGAAGAAGAAGAGGGCACGGAAGTATCTTGACCACCAGAAATGTTGAGCTGATCCAGATCCATATCAAGATGATCATTATTCTTGGGATATGTCTCCGAGTCAAGATGCATATCCTCTATATTTTCAATAGCAGGAGGATCAGTGGAACCATTCTTTACAGATTGCTCGGCGAGAACACTAGAATTATCCAGAGGTTGGTCGACTAGCATGCTGGAGCTATCCTTGATAGAGTGGTCGCCGACGATCTCTGGATTTTCCTGGATAGGAACAGTGTCCCTGACAGGTGAAGAAGGAGTTGATGGAGGAGGCAAATTTTCAGCAGCAAGTTGGCGGAGTTGTTTGGCTACCTCGGCGGGAGACGGCCTAGATTTCTTTGGGCGCTGCAAATCGAATATCATCAAAGATACATCTATCAGATCTCGGAACAAGCAGAGGCAAATATAGATATATATTTTAAAAATATATGGACACATATTTTTAAAATAAGTTTAAGTAAAGTGCTTGTTTCAAGATCTTCAGTTGGATCTTTGCTAACACGGAAATAACTCTGGCAAGAACATAGATATATATTTACCTGAGAGGCATCGGCGACAGTAGTATCTTCTCGCCCTCTCTTTGTCCCAGCAACAGCATCAGCTGAAAGTTTGACGTAGCCTTTATCCTCCGTCCTGAGAAATTTGCCATTCTCATCCTTGGCATATTTGTCAGCATCAGGCCAGACTACGTTCCAGAAGGTGTGCTTGGCAAGATGGGCATGTTCAGGCAAAAAAGATTCTCGGATCTTGGTCTTGTTATCATCCTCCCAGCCAAGTAGCCAAGGACCGTCAACGAGACAGGGAAGGTTAGAAAAGTCGCCCTCAGAGCTGTGGCAAATGGATGGTTTGTCTTTAGTACTTGTAATCTCGACATCGGCGAGTAGCAAGTCTGTAGCAGGTTTTGGGGCAAATCGAATAGCCCAGGGATCAGTTTTTCTGTTGCAAGAGGCCAAAGAATATTGCTCAAGAAATTTCTTCACTGTAAACTCCTCAGGCTTGTGAGCTTCCAGGTTGGCGAGCGAGGGATAGTTTGTTTTTCTCTCTCGGCGCAGGCTCCATTCATTCATCACCCGGATAGCATTACCCGTTAGCTGGAAGGGACTCCTGTTAATCTCCGCAAGAAGATCAACGATGAAAGTATTATTCGGGTTGTAAAGAGGAAACTTTAGCCCAGCCTTCAACTGACCAAAGGCGACAGCAACCCAGGTATTACTTGTCTCGGATCGAAGAAGATCGTCGACAGATAATAGATCAGATGCCTTCTTTGTCTCAGGCAGGGAATGGATTTTGGGGTTGAGATATTCTACCTTGAAATGAGCACAATAGCCAGGCCAATCGGTATTCCAGTGTGGCACCTTTGGGTCAGTAGACTTTGTTTTGCTAGTTGTGCTTTTAGATCTGGAGGGTTTTGGAGCCATTAGAACAGCTTAAAGATAGCCGGAGAAGATGAAGATTGGTGGTTTCCGGTGGAAGGTTAGCCGGAGAAGATGAAGATTGGTGGTTTCCGGTGGAAGGTTAGCCGGAGAAGATGAAGATTGGTGGTTTCCGGTGGAAGGATAGCCGGAGAAGATGAAGAATGGTGGTTATCAGTGATGAAAAAGGGGAGAAAAGAGATCTGTAGCAAGTATTGGTAGAGAAATCGGTAAAGGATAACAAGAAGAAGAAGTAGCAATTGTCTATGGAGTAATGGAAAACTGTTAACCTGTGCAAAAGAAGGAAGAAGGTGAAAAGCTGAAGTGAAAACAGCAGCAGAAAGATTAGGGTTTAGAAAAAGAACTCGTAAAAGAAAGAAGTAGAAGTAGAGCCGAGTATTTATATGAGTGAAAGAAAGACCAACCGGCGATAACGGTTATGCGTTATAGTGGAGTAATGGAAGTAATGGGCGAAAATGGTTACCAGTCATAAAGTGAATAAACGCATGGAAGACGCGTGGAGTAACTGATGCATGCTAGCGGACGTGTGGCGAGAAAAAAGGCTAGTGGAGAACGTGGGGCGGTATTTTCGGCGAGTATGTAAGTTTCATCCCCGGCGACTGAAGTCTTAGGAGATGAAAGAGGCAAAATGTAAGGATAGAAAATACCTATCCGATATAAAAGCATCCTAGATGGGCTGTTGTACAAAAAGAATGCAGCCGAGATGTCCTGGATCAACGAGTAACAAAGACGGGCGACATAAGAATGAGCGAGTATGGTACCAACGAGTAGAGTATCAGCGAGAGGGGTTTTAGCGAGTAAAAGACCTGTCGCCAATTGTTAGGTGATTGTTAGGTGATATTTAGGTGAGCATTTAAGAGAAGTCAGAACGGATATATTGTCAGGTTGACTGGTTGACTCAGTGGAGGATGCGTCAGCAACCTTATCTCCAAGAAGATTCTCTCGTCTATGTTTACTAAGCATGAAATGAGCTCGCCGAGATATGTGTGTCGGCGAGTCATGACAAATAGTGTCAGTCTAACTTTGCTTGTATTAGCTGTTTACCACTATGTAAAAGGTCTATAAATAGTGAACTAACCCATTGAGAAAGGGGTTGGACACATTTGGGATTGGTCTGGAGAGAGGAAAAGTATCCTACTTGCTCTCTACAGCCCAAGACTAAAGTTAAGGTTCTTATTCAAGGAACTAAACATAGAAGATTAGCAAGGTAATGGAATGTTGTAATCATACTTATACTAGTGGAATCCTTGGATGTAGTCCTTATTATGGGCGAACCAAGTAAATCACCTTGTCAAGTAACTCTAACTGTTATCTCTTTTATATCTCTTACGATTGTTGTATGGATGTATGCTTTGGGAATGATTGTGTGTATGTGAGTGTATCATATTTGGGTGTACTGTGTAAGATCTAACCATTGGGATTTTACACAGTTACA
>JAJJMA010186682.1:0-10192 GCA_023529015.1 Papaver nudicaule | reverse complement strand
AGCAACAATTGTTTTGCAAAATAACTTGAGGTATTTGTAGGCGCGCGATAGTTTTGCCCATACGAATATACTCATCAAGAGAATCTGCTGGTGCACCATAACACAATATTCGCAAGGCCGCACTGATCTTCTGTTCAGGACTAAACCCTTTCATATTCCGGGCGTCGTATTGATAATTAAACAAAGGCTCGACTAAACAACATTCACCAATTATTCTCTGAAGAAGGCAACGTCCCATTCAGAACCGCCGCTGAAACTGTTCGTCAGAGTACACACAACTAGGATTATAATAATCATTCATCAACCTGTCGTGGAAAAAATGCCTCTTTCTCCACGTCCATCTTCTTCTTCTAAAAGCTTGCCTTGGTTCAGGAATACGAGGTATAACTCCGGTGAAAATCTGCATCATTAGTGTTCGACGTTTTCTAACAGCTTCATCTTCTCCATCCAATTGTTGCAAAATTCTTAAATACTTTTCTTGTTCTTCATTGAAAGTGTGAAGCATTTCCATATCATTTTCTTCTTCCTCTTCAGATGAGGGAAGCTCAATATCGTATGCAACATCCATATGTGTAAAAGAAGAAGAGAATTGGGTGAGCATTATGTCTTTTTTGTGTTTGGAGTGTGGAATTGGACGAGGAATGGTTGAGAATTTATAGTAGGAGTAAATGCTGAGGTAGCCGTTGCGTAGGCACAACATAGGCCGAGCGGCTCACTAGCGCCGCTGGCGGTAGGCCGCCAAAAAAAAGTTTTCGCAAACCATCTGTTTTTTATACCCAAGAACTTTTTTTTTTTTTTTTTTTGAAAAGACTTAGATTTTATTAACCATCATCAACCAAAAGAAGTTTACAAGAATTGGATGGGAGCCTTACAACAAGCTGAGCTCCAATCCCTTTTTGCACGACAACCCCATTATTTTTTTTTTTTTTTTTTTGAGACTTAACAAGCTGAGTTAGGAGTCACGTGAGATCCCAATTGCTTCTAGGGGATTGTGTGAGAGTGCTCAAACTACGATGCCCAAACTCGCTCCATTTCAAGATAGGCATCATTGACGCGACTTTTAGTATTCAATTTAACTGTAATCATTACGATGCTCACATGTCTAACGTCAAAAAAGAAGTTACACCCCAAGAAAATTTGGAACTTTAACTCGACTTTTGTTTAGCAGTCTATAGTTCAGCTGCATCTTTATTTTCTTAGCATTGCACATGACATTGATTGTCAGCGGCGCAAGAAGTTGTTCACTTTCCTGGCAATAATCACAAAAATGGTCATCCCGATTCCGAAACGAGCAAAACTCACACATTTCATAAATCTGGTTGTATTCATCTGTTCACCTCGCACTATCGGAAGGGCTTCAGTAAACATCTAGAGGAGTATATTGCAATAATCCCGTTTCATACCCGAATATCATATAGGTGAGCCTGAGCCATACACCAATATTGCTTTTTATGGTCTCAATTCAAAATTAAAAAAAGAAAAAAAATGTCATCTTCACACCAGAGCCGTCAAAAGACAAGATCCATGGGTGTATGAATAACAATGAACATGAGTGTGACATAACAGATCTTGTAATAATAATAATAATAATTTTTTAAAATAAATACCCTTTGAATAGACACCGTTCTTTCCGGGACATATGCCATTTAATAGCATTTTACTTACATTTGCACCACAAGTCCATTAATACCCTTCTGCTCAAATTATTATGGACCACCACACTGTGTACCATAACTGCACACAGTCTTTAAATCTTTGGTTCCTACTATAATTCCAGATTCTTAAATATTTTTAATACCCAGAAATTAATATTTCCAATTCAATTCCTTTGATTTCTGAGTGATTTTTCTTTGAATTCCAGTTTTGGGATAACATATAATGATGAAATGAAATCTCAGCAAATTATTTCAAAAATAAAGGGTATGTTATGAAGGAGGAGAAAAAATGGACAAAACCACCGTTGTGTGTATGGGGTGTGTCTGTTTCTGGACAGATCTCCGTATCTTTCTCTCTCTCTCTCTCTCTCTGTCTCTCTAAAACACTGTCGTTATCGCGAAAGAGAATCATGTGAGTTTATGCAGATAGATAGAATAGATAGGTAGATCTCTCCTTTCATAAAAAAAAAACCTACCTACACGAGATTTGATTTAAACGGATCCCATGCTTTGGTTTTCCACCTCAGGTGACTTTCATTACTCTCTATCTAACTTCATTTTTCTACCTTCTCTGTTACAAATGGTGAAATCCTAGGGTTTTGCGGAGTAAAGAGGAAAAGATACCCACAATTAAGTTTGGAAGCTTCAAGGTTTCTTCATTTGTGATTCTGAAGCTTCAGATTTCTCAGCTGCATTGTGCATGTTTTTAATTCTATTCTCAGTCTCCATTGAATTATTTGTTTGTTTGTAATTATTGGTTGCTGGTTTTCGGATCAATCAATTAAGAAATTCTAATTCGAAAGGATGCATGAACATGAGATTCTTGACAATTGGTAATGTATAGAGTAATTAGTATGAGAACTTTTTCTTTTTCTTCTCGAGACAGTGTAAAATGATGCCGAGGAATGTGTTTACTTTCTTCTGATCATGACTAGGGCTATTATACATGGTAGATTTGTCAAAGATGAAAATGAGGGTATCAGTGATCATCTTCGCAACCACGTACATTTGACAAATTGTATTCACTTGAAGAACCATATGCACAGACAAAGCCCTATCTTGGCCGAAAGGTCACTTATGAGGGATTTGATTGTTCTTCAGAGATCAAGGTCACTTAGAGATCCTTCTACTAGTCCACCTTCATGGCATTCTCCTTCCATTGTTGAAGCTATGTCTAGGAAACATGACAAGGAATCAGCAGATGGGAGGAGAAGGTCTGTTGGTCATGAAAGACGAAAGGAGGAAGCTAGAAGATTGTCGGGGAATTCACCAGCTATAGGGACATCAAAAGTTGCTGCAGAAGATGTAATCAGGGGAGGTGGTAGCGTTGGTAGGTTAAGTTTTAGTGGTAGTCTGAATGGAGTTCAGGATGGGGGACGAGGAATTAAAGGAGAAGGACCAAGTCATAGAAGCCGCAAAAGCATGCAATCTGCTGATATGGAGGAGCCTCTGGTAGATGGTCAGAATTCTGTTCTGGTTAATGAGTTGGTTACAAGGAAAGCAGATGGAAACGATAAGAGGATGGCAAGAAGAGGGAAGCAAAATCAAAATGTCTATCTGAAAACTCTTTCTGAACAGTTGAACGAAATGTCTGTGGATAGTGATGCTGGACATTCTTCTCACATTCACCATGATGGAAGATGCAGAAGGCATGAGAAAATCAGTGAGGAACCAGAAGCAAGCAATCGTAGTTATCGCAATGAGTTAAGCAGGGCGAAAAAGCGTAGGCTTCGGGGTGTGAGGAGACCTAGGACTTCTGCCGGATCAAGAGATTTTGGAGTTCACAGTGAATTGTCCGTCGCTTCTAATTCATTAGCACAGGGCTCAAACCATCGGAGGTATTATGTGGATGATGGAGAGGAAGAGAGAAGACAAACGGACATGGATGTCTCGGGAGGTCCTAGAAATGGCTGTGGGATTCCCTGGAATTGGTCTAGAATTCATCATAGAGGTAAAACATTTCTAGACTTGGCTGGTAGGAGTTTATCATGCGGGCTGTCTGAATCCAGATTAAGAAGAGAAGGCTCCCTTCCTGAAGGTAGGGATGATCTAGATATGGCCATGGGATCTGAATCCTCAAGTCCATCTGCTAATTTTCATGCTGAAGCAGCACCTTTGCTAGTCGAAAGATCCGGATCTCAGGGTAGCAGTGATAATGCTGCTTGGGTACATGATTACTCTGGTGAGCTAGGAATCTTTGCTGATCATGGTTTAAAGCGTGATGTCGACTCTGACTTCGTTTCTGAAGCTAGATCTGGTCAAAAGACTACAAGAGGATACCATGGTAGACATCAAAGTCTAACGCAGAAATTCATGCCTAGGACCTTCAGGGATCTAGTGGGACAGAACTTGGTAGCACAAGCTCTTTCAAACGCAGTTTTGAAGAGAAAACTTGGTTTTATATATGTTTTTTATGGTCCTCATGGCACTGGTAAAACATCATGTGCTCGAATATTTGCCAGAGCTTTGAATTGCCAAGCTTCAGAGCATCCAAAACCCTGCGGTGTCTGCAATTCGTGCATTGCACATGATCTGGGTAAGAGTAGAAATGTGAGAGAGGTTGGCCCAGTTGGTAACTTCGACTTTGAGAGTATTATGGATCTTCTTGATAGTATGAATGCATCCCAACTGCAATCCCAGCATCGAGTGTTCATTTTTGATGATTGCGATACTTTGCCTCCTGATTCTTGGAATGCTATCTCGAAAGTCATTGATAGAGCACCTGGACGCGTCGTGTTTATCCTTATCAGTACAAATCTCGATCATTTGCCCCACATAATCATTTCCAGGTGTCAGAAGTTCTTTTTCCCGAAATTGAAGGATGCAGATATCATCTATACATTGCAGTGGATTGCAACAAAAGAAGGAATAGAAATCGACAAGGACGCACTAAAACTCATTGCGTCGAGGTCAGATGGATCTTTAAGGGATGCTGAGATGACTCTTGAGCAGCTGAGTTTACTTGGTCAGAGGATCTCTGTTCCCCTAGTTCAGGAGCTTGTAAGTTTTTTTAAGCCTTCTTTAGTACTACAACTATGTTTTGTTTTTACAAACTCATATCATCCTACATCTGCTTAGAATCCTTTCTTATACCTAACAGTAGTTTGATAACCTTTCGTATCATGGGAATCAGGTATTAGCTATGATACATTGAAGGTTGATATTGCTTAACATATTAATTTTTGAACCACCGTGATTTGTTTCATATTTTGTGAAGAACAAAAGATATATGCTCTAGACATTAATACTGTTTTTTTATGGAATCCCAATTATGAGAAGTTAAGTTAGATTATATGCTCTAGACATTAATACTGTTCTTTCAGGATGGAATTTGATTAATTAATGTCAAGTATACCATGACGTACCGTGTCTGGTTATACTTCTCATCATGCATCAAATTCGTTCATAATGAATATTGAGCTCGATATTTCATCTAACGTCCTGCAATTGTAGATTCTTGAGTTTGACATACCTTGTAATTCATGCGCCACTTACATTCCACTTCTTCATGTACTTTTTCTCTTGTATACACCCATTTGGAAGTTACTTCCTTGAGAAAGAAGAAACATCTCAATCCTTAGTGCTCTTCAAATGCTTTACTGTTTTTACAAAGGATCCAGTAAAGCGTGGGAAACACAAGTACATAACGAACAGAATGAATGGTTTTGTAATAGGAACTGAACTGACTGGCAAAGTTAATGTAGTTCAGTTATATACATTAAGTTGATGAGTAGCTTTGCTTTGGATCATCTTTGTGTAAAAACCCGAATTATAATATATACATATATATAGGCTGATATTATATTATATTATATTGCTTGAAATTCGAACTCATGAACCTCTTCTTATACTTCTCCTCCATTTTGTTCCAGGTTGGCTTGATCTCTGATGAGAAATTGGTAGATCTGCTTGATTTGGCATTGTCAGCAGATACTGTGAACACTGTCAAAAATTTAAGAGAGATTATGGAAGCTGGTGTAGACCCATTGGCATTGATGTCACAGCTTGCCACAGTAATAACTGATATTCTCGCTGGAAGTTACATATTCACCAAGGAAAGGCTAAGGCGGAAGTTCTTTCGTCGACTAACATGTCAGTACATATCTTTTGTCCCCTTGTCTGTTAAATTAATTTTAATTCATTCAAGTAACTATAATTTGGCCTGTATCATTGACGTTCTGTTGAATAGAGAAATCAAAGTCAATGATATCTAGCACATCAAATAACTTCTGCATTGTCTCTACGAAATACTATCCTTGTTTCTGCAGCTCATACAACACTGGTGCTCCTTGGTTGTTTCATTCAGATTCCATGTCTGAAACAGTATATATATACTCGGTGTAGATGTCCCACTGTTAACATATCTGTTTTGCTGTCGAGCTTTCATGATTTTTCAAAGCATGTTGTGAAACCAATTTTGTTCCACAAGAGAATGGATATCTGCTCACAAAGTGCCGAATATTAGCTTTCCGAGCTCATTTTTGTGCTCAGCTATCTGACCAAACATTGCCAAATATCTCTTTCCTAAGATTCACTAATGCTGCCAAGAGTTAACGTTCTTCAGCTTTATGCAACCTAGAGGTACACTGGTTTTGTTGTACTGCTGATTCTCTACTGTGATGCTGCAATGTTGTTTTCTCCTGTCCCTCCCAATCAAAGTGTATTGTTTCTCAGATTTTGTTGGGTTTCCAAATTGCTGCAGACTTTCTTTGACTTCCAATTCTGGAAACGCCTTTTACTTGATGCCCGAGTGACACTTATCATTCTGGATTTAAACTATTCAATGCATAACTTCATGCTTCTGAGTTTAATAACATTGAATATTAGGATAACAGTGAGGATATGGAAATACCTACCTTTGCTTGGATGATAGGAATGTGCCGAAGTATTGCCAGATTGCAGAGATACACATGCTCTGTAGAATATGCACCGTACACACTACACTTCCACCTATCTGGAGATGTTTTTAGAACAAAATGGTTCCAGCAATTAATGAAATTCAAAAGTTACCGCGCTAACCATATCTTCATACGGAAGTTCTGATGCCTGAGGGACAGGAGTTCAACTGTTATGAACCTTTCTTTCTTGGTTCGGTTATCACTAGCTGATCAAAGAGGGGAAAGGGAGGAACATGTATCTTAGAGAAGGGGTGGGATAGAAAGAAAATTGTCATCAGGTCTCTTATTATTTTCTTGGAGTGGACTTTAGGGGATCCCTACACAGTTTGTCTTTTCATAAGCTAACACGACTGGTATCTTGTTAGTTACATTCTTTTTCCTCCGTTCATAGTTAGTTGGATCCAGACAAAACAATTAAACATGCACATATGCGAAAACAATATCCCCACTTTGATGCGCATATCGACTTGATGCCTTTATGCGCTTGTCTGTGTCGTTTGTTAAAGTTTGCGTGGTTATAATAAATCAAATAATTGCTGTCCTTGGAACGAGTTCTTTCATTACTTATCTTTTGATAGGAGTTAAAGAGTATAAGTTGCTTGGTTAGATTTCTCAACATTTGCATCTGTTTGTGTTCAAATTAGCATATGAACTTCGTTACAGCTGTTGATATATAATTTTATTTTCAATTCAGTGTCCAAGGAAGATATGGAGAAATTGCGTCAAGCTCTAAAAACGTTGTCTGAAGCTGAAAAACAACTTAGAATGTCAAATGACAAATTAACATGGCTAACAGCTGCCTTGCTTCAACTTGCTCCTGATAAGTTGTATATGTTGCCTGGTTCTTCTGCTGATACAAGTTTTACTCAGAGTCCTTTGAGTCGAAATAACCTTAATGGGAGGGATATAACTGGGAGGGGTGCAGCAGAGCATGCACAGACATCTAACAGTGGTTTGGGCTTGTCTACCAGTACCAGGTTACGAGATTTCCAAGCTGGAGCTGATTTCAATCCTGACTCTGCTAAGGTAAATGGAATTGTTAGAGATGGAAAGAAACATGCCGGGATGACTCCTCAAAGGAAGTCCGACGCAAGTAGGGGAAGTGCTGGGTACACTTCTGGTAAAGACCGCAAGGAAATAGAAGAAATTTGGTTGACTGTGCTTCAGAGGATTGATATTGATGCCCTAAGACAGTTCATGCACCAAGAAGGAAGGCTGGTCTCTGTGAGCTATGGTGCAGGTAATCTCTCGAATGCTACTATTGTTTCATATGTTATAATTAATTGATTGTTAATCATGCAGCGTGGCACATGCTAACTCTACGCTGTTTGGAGTTACCCTAAGAAAGAAAGTAATGTCATTGTCCATTGTCTAGGAACTCCCATTTATGGATTGGACCTAACGATGTTGGCATTTGTTGCATTTGATTATCATTTTTAAGCATGTGGATTAGTCGAGCAATCTAAATTGGTTCGTTAAGAAATTTGATCTATCACTTCTGTTCCAGTTTTTAAACTCACCGATGATATGGAGCTGTCACTTCTGTTCCAGTTTTTGGAGATACTAATATAGTGGAATTTCCTTAACATTCTCCCGTATAGTATTTATTTCACTTTGTGTTGGAAAAATAATTTCTTTAAGACCTGAAATCCTTCACAGCTACAGCTCGAAGTCAGTTTATTGAATTGTTTATTGTGGATAATGAAAGCTAGTTCTTGATAAACTAGAGTACAGTTAAATGTGGAAATACTGGCATTTCCCTTTATATTCACAGTAGTGTCATTTATATGAGAGAATATTTTTAGCTTTATCTGGGCCAGTGTGTTGTGTACTTGCTGTCCTTTTGTGTGCCTTTGTAAGTTTTCTGTACTCGATCCATGTTAGTTAAATATGAGGTGGCACTCTATTTCCAGTCTAACCAAAAGTTATCAAGTAGGAAAATCAGGCAACTAAACTTCCTGAATATGGCACGATTCTGCTTTTCTAATTTGCTGACCTATTTATTTTTCTCGCAGCTCCAACTGTGCAGTTGATGTTCAGCTCTCATCTGAACAAATCCAAGGCGGAGAGATTCAGCGGGAACATTTTACAGGCATTTGAATCTGTTCTTCAGTCTCCTATCACACTTGAGATGAGGTGTGAACAAAGGAAAGATGTCAGAGGGAAATTACCAGCTTTTGAGGATGGCACTTATCTAATGATCCCGCACCAAGAGTCCCTTCCAAATAATAGTATGATTAGCATCTCAAAATCAGGAGATAAAGCTCTTAAAGGAGCTGGGTCTAGGCATGTCCATTTGTCGCCGTTGAATCCCATTGAGATACCAAAGAATGAAATTGTTGAAATAGAAGGTTCATCGAGAAAGCCTGAGGGAACTGAACGTTCAGGAAACACTGAAAAGTTTAAAGGAAAAGGCTTGAAAAGTGGGTCGAGTGGAGAAACACCACCACCTAATCAGAAATCTACCTTGTGTTCGGTCCCAGAAGGCAGAAAAATTAGAGAGCATCCTCAAAGCCAGAGTATTGTAAAAAGCAAGGTATCCCTGGCACATGTAATTCAAGCAGATGGAACACATCGAAATGGATGGACAAGGCGCAAAGCTATTTCAATTGCTGAGAAGCTTGAACAAGAGAACTTGTAAGTAACACAGTGCTATTGTTTGCATGCGTTAATTTTGAGTCACATATATTTTACTTTGTTCAAAGTAGGGTCATATTCTTTTCTGGAGTTGATGTTGTAATTGTGCTGTTTTACATAGTACGTTAGAAATGTGCCAATACTCCACGAACTTATTATCTTGAAATGTTATGCAAGAAATGTTTTGCGTTTGTTAACTAATCACGTAGTCAATAAGTTTGGCAATTGTTCCATTTGCACTAAGAGTTTTTTTGATCGAATTTTCACTAAAAGTTTATTAACCCTGATTTGTGTGCGTTATTTTCTGTTTATGGAATCATTTATGTTACTCTTTACCAGTCTAAATTCCTTTAAACTTAAATTTTAAATTAATTTCATCCTCTCAGTTCGTGAATTCAATCAAGTCTTATTTCATAATTTTCAGGAGATTGGAACCCAAATCAAGAAGCTTACTTTGCTGGAAAGCATCAAGATTAACTCGAAGAAAGGTAACTACCGGGCTATATGGTGTTACTACTTAGTATTATGATTTTGATGAGCTCATAAGTGATATTATTACCATGCAACATGAATTTCAACTTAACTAGCAAACTCATACAAGGTTATTCTAAACTTCATGAAATCATATATCTGCAGCTATCACGTTTCCGAATCAGGGCACGGAGACCACGCTCTCTGTTGAAGCTCGTCTCCTGCGGTAGATGTCTTTCTGCTAAATCTCCTAGGTAAATTATTTCATTTTGACTAGACATAGGTATGTGTTAGCTGCAAAGGTTTTTCTGTATCTCTGCAATTGTCTCACTTGTATTTATTCATGCTTCTGCTGTTCACAAAGTCAATTGTGTCAGTCTCGGTCCCATTTAATAAAATATTTTTTTATGCTGACCAGAAAATGTTTAAATGTACAATTGAATTTGATTCTATTGAACAAATCCTGATTTCCATGTCAGCAACATCGCTTTACTTTCTTTCCACAAAAACAAACATCACTTTAAGTTCATC
>JAJJMA010186663.1:0-10538 GCA_023529015.1 Papaver nudicaule | reverse complement strand
CCAACAGACCAGAGATAATCTTTATCTTATTGACTCATTGAGGATCGTTAGATGGACCACAAAAGATATTTTCGTGATATACAAGTCCACCTAAGAGATAAATGAGTTTAGAGTTTAACCCAAGTGAAATTCTGAAAGAATATTCACTTAATCTGAATACCAGCCAAAGTAACCGAAACCTAGGTTCGCGAAATGTTCAGTCACCTTGGAACTCAGTAGAAATCCGAGTTTCTGGTTTGCGTACCAGTTCGTGAACCGTCCGCCATTCAGATTAGGCCAAACTTGGATTCCGCTGGAAGTTCTGGGCTTAGCCAGGACTTAGACGTGTGTACGTCCTCAGCTGTAATCCATGGACTCTTGCTCAAGAGTATTCCTTTAGATTCACCCATATCCAACTAATGATTTGCAAGCAAACCATTGCAATGGACAAATGGTATCGAATCTATCTCATTCATTCTTGTACTCATAGCATTTGTGGGAACATACTAGTCATGACACAAGTCCATGTTAGACAAGAATACGATCTCAATCACTATGATCACTACTAAAGTAGTCGACTATATTTCGAAAGAATAGAGAAAGTAAAATAGAAGAATTTCCATAAAGTCATAACTCCTACTAACCTTTTGTCGATGAAGAATAATTGATGTATTCTTTGTCTTCACAGTCTTCGTCTTCAAGGTCTCTACTACTTTGTATATATCCCAATTCCGAAATCTAAACTCTAGTAGGCTAAATCAAGAATTGAGTTTTGACATCTAAAACTGACAACTAGCTTGACATACCAACGCCAGTGGGTTTGACTGGACAATGTCCTAACAATCTCCCCCTTTGTCAATTTTAGTGACAAAACCAATTTACATATGGATTCAAATAATATACAATTAAGTATTAACCAGATGTATCTTGATTTCTTGAATTCTCTTCAACTTCTCCCTTGAGTCTTGATGTGTTCATTAAACTCTTGTTGATGAATCCATAGTCAACAACTACAACATATCCAGCTCAAACAACCATAAAGGTACGCTTAAGCTTACGTGGGTTAGTATGCTCATCCCACATGTTGTTTGTGCGTAAGAGTAAGAATCTGAGCAAACTTTAAAGTTCGTGTATCAAAACTTTTAAAGTGATTCTACTCATTCTTGATACGAAGCTTCTTCTCAGCTTTAATTACCCCCCCTTACTTGATACTTTGTGAAAAGCACAACAAGTAAGCACATGATGTTCTCCCCCTATGGTTATGCACCACAAGAACAAGAACCATATGTATTCTCCCCCTATTTGTCACAAAAATATGACAAAGTAGTTCGAGACTAGGGTTTCATAAACCTATGATGATAGGTTAAGCTAAGTACTCGCATATCAAGTTCAAAGATGGTATACTTAGGTAATCTGAACAAAAAGATTCTTGAGCTCTCACCTTATGGAGAAATATAGATACATCTTTCTCTCAATATTCCACATCCACGCTCCCCAAAAAGATGTGTTATTAAGCGCAAGTTCAAGATAAGAACTCTCCCCCGTGTGGTGTCATTCATTAAAGAACAACTGACAAAGACGAACATGGACAAGAACAATTGAATGTTATCCAGTTTTGCTTTGTTAATAATCTCTTTTCCTTAGCCAATTTTTTCGGAAAAAGAGTCTATGATCTCGAGTTTGAGAAAACTTCTAGAAATCATACAACCAAAAGTTTCTTAATCATGAGAAAAAACATAACTTTTGTAGATTGACATAGCTTTACGTCACTACCGAAGCAATGGAAAAAGCTATGTATTGCAATAAGATTGAGGTAGACAAATCAAGTATTACAACCATCATTAATAACATCAAAAAAGAACTTTTATTAATGAAATAAAGTAGTACATGCTTGAAAAACTCTAAAAAGCATGAAAAGGCAAACTACTTAACAAATTTAGTTTATATTCCTTAGGCAAAAGTAAGAACAAGTTCTCACAAGGAACCAACTAATCTGATCTACTACGAAAGAATAAATCTAAACAAAAGGTTGTTGTTTAACAACTTTATTTAGGATTGCTACTTGGAAAACTAGGCACTTTTGGCATTACAGACTTCACAATACTTGTTGTCAGCAAGTTTCTTGATCCGTCTTTTCAACAGAGCAAGCTCATCCTGTACTGCTTCCAACTGGGACATAAGCAATGCATTCTTTCTTGTAGTAGCCATGGTGTTATTTTTCATGGCTTCATAATCTATGAAGAAACGATAGACGATGGCAGATGAAATCTGAACCTTCTGATCCAGTTTTTCATATTCATAAGCATCAAAGGAGTAAACCCCAAGACGATGAGTATGAAAAGACATAATCTCTTCTCCTTCTTCCAGAATCTCTTCTTCCCTTTCTATCTCTTCAGAGCCTTGGGCACAACTAAACTTCTCCATTTTTAGAGGTAGAATAGCAGAGAAAATACTTGAATAATTATTCCTCAAGTATTGTGGTATTTATATAGGAATACCAAGAAGGGATTGACTCAAATATCTCACACAATTTTGCACTCCCAGAGTCCCTTGGGTTTTTGTTTGTGTTTTAGATAACAATGAAGTAATCTATTCTGAGATTTGAGTGATTCTTTTTCGCAGAAAAAACACTGTGTCTGCGTAGTTGAGTTTTCGTATAGAAAAACACTTCTGACGGTTCGGGAACCGTATGAAACAGGTTTTTGAACACGTCAGCCTGGACAAGTGCCTTCATATATTTCTCACAACATGGTTTTTGACATAACCTTGTTTGTTCACTCGGGTGCCTATTCTGAGTGGTACTGATCATCATGGTTTCTTTTTCCCTGTTTTCATATTTCCTTATCTTTCAGTACTAAGACAAGGAAATAGTTTTCAACACTCAGGTTTGAGTGTTGGGGTGAGTATTGTTATACTCACCTGGTCTGGACCTTCGTTTAGACCTCCTCGATCTTCCTTTTCCAAAGTTATCATAGAAGCTATTGTCATTGGGATACGGCTCAGTATCTGACGAACTTCTAGATGATTTCCTAGCTTCCTGAACCTGTTTTTCAAGGTCTTCATTGAGCTTAGTGTATCCTGATAACATCTTATCCAGATTATTCAGGCTTATCATCTCTTTGGAGGTTTGAGGTTGATTGCTCTTAGAGTTCCCTCTCTTCGAAGTCCACTTTTCAGTGGCCATGGTTGAAACAGGCATCCTGTTCTCCGGTCTCTGAGGTTTTCTTCTAGAGTATGGATAGCTCTACTATGATTTCCGCTCATAGGTGAGGACCCTCTCTTTTCTGTCTCATCCCTTGTCCCTGGTGTAGATGGTGAAAAATGAGTGAGGGACAAAATTGTCAAAAACACTCTCGAAACCATGTCTTATTAAAGGCAGTCGCCTATTCAGGCTCATCTCTATAGCTCAGAATGCAACCCATTCCATGAGCCGAACAAACTCCCTATGAGCTCTCTCCTATAACTCCGGTAGAGAGGGTAATATCATAGGGCAGTACTAGTGATCTCACCAACATATTAAACCCATTGATCAGCTCAGAGCCAGACCTCGCTTGATGGTACATGGTGAAGAATCAACAGAGACGCGTCCTCATGGATTTCCTCTTAAATACGACTCAACATACGAGTCTCGGTGCAAACCTCAGGAATATTGAAGCTCCAGGCCGGTCCAGAGCTCTCTGAGAAGCATACACCAGCCTAAATAGGCCTAAGCGGACCTAATCCCAAGTTTAGGAAGGTCTAGCATACCATGGATAAACACGCCATGACCTCAAGTGTGTTGTAGCATAAGCACTCACACCACGACTAAGGCACAGGCTGCCCAAAGTCGACCTTGGCCAGATGCCAAAGCCATAAACGCCACATAGCATGGCACCACAAACCATGAAGTCACCATGGATTCACAAAAATCAGCATTGGCCAAGAGGCCAAGGCCATGGCGTAAACGCCACAAACCTACAAAGAGCATGGCCGCAAACAGGCTGGCCTTGGCCATAGGCCAAGGCCGTGGCGCCATACCCCATGGCGCCACAACAAATAGGCCTTGGCGCCATAATCCATGACGCCACAACAAGATGGCCTTGGCGCCATGAGCCATGGCGCCCCCACATCCAACGCCAAGGACGCGTTTCAAACTTGCCTTGGCCAAAGGCCAAGGCCGTGGCGCCACCATAACTAACGCCAAAGACGCGTTTCAAACTTGCCTTGGCCAAAGGCCAAGGCCGTGGCGCCATGAGCCATGGCGCCACCATAACTAACGCCAAAGACGCGTTTCAAACTTGCCTTGTCCAAAGGCCAAGGCCGTGGCGCCACCATAACTAGCGCCAAAGAGGCGTTTCAAACTTGCCTTGGCCAGAGGCCAAGGCCGTGGCGCCATGAGACATGGCGCCACCATAACTAGCGCTAAAGCGCCATCAAACACTTATGGCCTTGGCCAAAGACCAAGGCCACTCCTATACTTGTGTCCAGGAGACACTACATCATGTTGGTCACGACAATCAGTCGTACAACCCTACTCTACTCAACTCAACTACGCAATATCCGCGTATCACTCACTCGAGATATCAAAACGTCACACGGGGGGATAACTTTAGGGGTATTAGTCTGGCGGTCTACGACAGTTGAAAGAAACTGATGGAGATGATGGGCAGTTATGAGAAGATGGCGCGAGTGGGCATGTTCCACACAACTCAGGCAGTTACGGAAACCAACGCATGTCCTCCACTCCTCCACTCTTCCACGACGTCCACCTTCTCTGTCGAGAGATCAGGGTGAGTTCAAACTATAAATAGAGGCTTCCTCTATTTTCCAAGGCAAAACAATTAAGAACATCAGAAACGTTCAGAACACCTAGAATACACAATCCAGAACCTCAGAGAAAACACCTGAGGATCGAAACACGTTTCTAGCCTTGGAGATTTCCAGTCGATTTCACGACGGAGATCTTGAACTCTTACACCCAAAACACATCCTCAACCTGATCTCAAGTTTCTTCGTTGTTTCCCTCCCTAGACCAACCTCTCTGTGACCGAAGCAAGACGGGAACGACCATCCTTGGTTTAGGCTTGTCTTGTTCGACTTTGATCTTCGAGCACTACGAAAGTACCCAGAGACGGTACATTGTTTTTCCAGGTAAAAACAGTTGGCGACCACAGTGGGAGATCATTCTCTCGGTTCCAGAGAAACTTGCTCAAAGATGGTTGAACTTAGGTCGGGATCAGATACCAAAAACCCCAACTCTTCACCCAGATAATCCCTCTTCAACACCTATCATCTCGGCTATCCCCATCACCCCAATTACTTCTGGTGCTCCGAATCACACCGCTAGCAAGAACCCTCCTTCGACAACCAAAGTCAACACTACCACTGAAAAGGGAAAGGGAGTATCAGGAGCACTAACCATGGAGGAATTAGCCAGACGACAAGACGCCCTCGCAGAAAGTCAAGTCAAGATGTTCGACACTCAGAAAGGAATCCTGGATTGTCTCAAGACCTTAACCTCGAAGCTGTCAAATTCACCAGCCAAGGAGACCCCTGAAGCCGCTACCACAGGTGCTCGCTCGACGGTTATCCACATCCGGGATGACGAAGCGCCTTCTCTCCCCGAAGATTCTTGACAGAGAGGAGAACAACCGTACCGTTATGTCATGGCAGACGACTTGGAAAGGCTGCTACGAAACCGGGAAAGAGATGTGATGTCACCCATCCACCAGCACCAGCCACCGTACCCGCACGAAGTCCAGAGGATTGCCCTCCCCAAAGGCTACATGTCGCCCATGTTCTCCTTGTATGACGGGACGGGGAATGCACGCGAACACATCTCACGATTCCTGGAGTCTCTAGGGGAACACGAGTACAACCATGTCTTAATGCTCAAAGAATTCTCGAAGTCTCTTACTGGGAGAGCTTACACCTGGTACAACAATCTTGCTCCGAATAGCATTGGGACCTGGGGCGAGATGGTGAGCGCATTCTACCGCAAGTACTTCTTCGTGTCTGAACAGATAACGCTATCCGACCTCGACAGGATGTTCCAAAGGCCTAGCGAACACCCGAACGACTACGTCAAGAGATTCAGAATTCAAGCCCTTGATTGCCACGATCCGAATGTCACGGAACAACAGTTAGTGGAACTTTGCATCAACGGGATGATCCCTGTTTATCGGGCCCTCTTGGAGAACCTCCGCTTCCAAACCTTCTCTGAACTCCATGAAGCTGCGAAGAGGTCCGCCACCACTGCGCCCGCTCTGCTGGAAAGAGCTAAACCCCTCAGGAGCGAGGAGACTCGTGCCACTCGTGGCGACAGGAGACTGATTAACAAACAATATAACAACAACTTACCGTCCATGGGCGCCGTCAGCGAAGGAGGGAAGAGAAAAGGGAGTGCCACAGAAGTAACGCATCCAAAACGCGCTAATTCAAATCCGGAAACCCCAAACAAGAACATGAACCAAGGAGGGCAACAACAATAGCCGGAGACGCGGAGGCAGAAAGCCAGACCAGAAGTGCCAGACTACCCGTTCCCCATGGAGGAGGTACTAGAGCTGCTAGACACTTGGATCCAGGACGGGGTAATTGCACTCCCTACACCTCAACGCCCTCCTACAGCTGAAGAGGTCGCAAGCCCAAGGTATTGTCGTTACCACCAAGTTACTACTCACTCTACCAGGGACTGCTTCACCCTTAAGCGGATTTTCCAAGCCAAGGTGGAGTCCGGAGAACTACACCTAGGGAACGAAGGAGTATATCAAAATCCTCTACCTGTTCGAGCATTCATGTTACCGGAACAACCGGTGAATGAGAGAGTGGAGGAGATAATGTACCAGTTATGTGAGACCCTCTGTCTCTCGAAACCACAGCGAAAAGACATGTTCACATCGCTCAATGTGGTGGTAGCAGGGAGACGCTTACCTTTCAAAGAAGTCAACGACCGGACGATGTCCAAGCAGGAGTCACAAGCAGGAATGCAAGGCTGGGGACTCCTCACAACCACCCGCGTGTCCGATGCTGAATTCTCAAAGACGCTCATCGACCCAGGATCCTCAGTGAACATCATATCAGTTAAGACTCTCAGAGCCGCCAACATCCCGCGGAGCCAAGCTGTCCGCGCCCCGACCATCATCAAAGGACTTGACGGAGCCGAAGTACGAACTTACGGGTGGATTGATCTTCCCGTCGAAATCGCCACGATTCCAACCATAGCGGAGTTCCACATCGTTAAGGGAGAAGTCGAAAGCGACATGGTACTGGGACGCCCATGGATCTACAACAACCAGGAAGTACTTCCCCTGGAATTCATGAAGCGGTTGTGCGGGAGGGCGAGACAATAACCACACCCACAAAGTCCACGAAGGCCGATGAGAACCCCCTCAACCAAGAAGGTACTTCGTCCACCAATCTCGTATATGATAACCCACATTCACCGAGTCACTGGGGACTCACCGCGAGGAAAACTACTCGAGGGGAAAACCCAGGAAAACCCGCAATAGACATCGGCACGGCTATTAGAATCTTCATCAAAGCTCTTCAGGAATCTGGAGTTGTACGTGGCAAGCTACGCAACGACGAGATCCGAGGAGAGGACAAGCCCATCCCCTGTAACATACCATCTGAAGTCCTAGAGACCATTCCAGACTTCGGAGAATACGTGGAACTGTTCAACCTCAAACAAGAGATGGGGGAAGACGCAGTCACATATATGGAAAGGTTCGGCAGAAGAGTGAAGAAACTCTTTCCTAATCGTGGTTCAACCCATACCATATCAGCTATAGGATCGAATCCGGTCTAGCAAGGTCTTCACCAAAACCCTAAGGGAGGACGACACTAGACCTCCCGTTTGTTGTATTTTCATTCCTCCAAAGCAGCGCGTCATAGCGTGCAGTAGATAGGATTTCCATTCCAGCAGATAGGATTTTCATTTCAGCAGAATTAATTAAGAAAAGCATTTTATTTCAATATCCCTTAGAAGACATAACCCAATCCAATCAATAGAAAATACCTACATTCCACTCAACATTCGAAAACTAAAAAAAAAAAAATGGGGGAAAGAACCCTATATATAAGAAAAAACACCTAGTCGAGAATATCACTCAAGACCCCACTAGGTCCACCTTTGCAAGATAGCCTTAACCGTCTCAGCTCCTCTTCCTCCTTCTGCAACTCAGCCCTCAACTCTGCTACCTTCTTCTCTTTCTCCTGGAGGATCTCCAGGGACCCTTGAGCCTTAGCCCTTTCGAACTTGTCCCACAGCCAAGCCACGTTGAAACCCTTGGACTCAGCTGCAACTATAGAATCCTCCCAATCTCGGACGTCAAGCGGGTCTGCGGAGTCAATGGATTGAACAGTCATCTCGGTCACCCTCGACAACAGGACGCCGACTAGCGACTCGGAGAGCAACCTCTGCTCCCTCTCATGGGCAATATGGCCGAACTTCCTCCAAATATGAGTATACAACGCCAGGTACTTACTCGCTACTGGGAAGTTCCCCACCAAGACGTACCCGGGTCGAACTCGACTAACCGACGAAGGAAAAGCAACCCCAGCACCAGGATAGGGAGACGCCACGTCCGTACCACCGTCAGTTGCATCCGTGTCGCCAGAAACGACCTTGTCAGTAACCTGGGGAAGATTGGTATCTATGTCATCTTCTGACGCCCGGTCATCGAGAGCTTCGGAGGAAGTCGTGTCACCTTTCAAGTCATCCCCACTCTCCAACGTTTTCACATTCTCCGAGATAGCATCAACACGACCCTCGTCCCCCTGTTCCTGTAGAGACGGGATTATAGTTAGGTGATACTGGTAACGCGAAAGTGAACCTGAAAGAGAAAAGACCAACAAACTCCAACAAAGCTCACCTGGATGAGTGTACGGTCATGAGCATCGATAAGAAGAGAAGAAGAAATCTCAAGACTCGCACCAATCGACTCGCCTACCTCCTTCCTCATCTCAAGACTCGCATCAATCTCGTCTACCTTCTTCCTCGTCTCACCAATCGGCTCGTCTACCCCCTTAGTCACCCCCGCGTCAACAACTGGGGACTCCGTGAGTCCATCACACCCCTCCGGTGCCAAACCCTACAGAAACAACAAGAGGATCAACCGAGGAAGGGTAGATATGTACCTGTACGAGACAAGAGGACGCCCCGAAGTGAAAACTACTTACTCGAGATGGAAAGGAACACGAACTAGCCGCAAGGGAGGGAGCAATGGAACAACCTTCAGGTAACTCCATCATGTTGCATTTAATCTTCTTCTTAGGTTGAATCAGCGGAGGATGCGCCATCTGTTATCAGGGAAAGGAATCTTGTTAACCTAAGCAGGACAAGCAAAGCATATACATGAGCATTCAGAAAGAAGACTACCTGAGGTGTTAAAGTGAAAGTAGGCCTGTCGCTTGCATTCAACTTCTTCACAAAATTGCCCAGGACCGTCAACGTATAATCCCAGAATAGGTTGTATTCCGGAGTGACCTTCGCTAGCCTACATGCCGCCAAGAAGACAACTTTCCTCCCCGGATCCTGGGTAGGATCCAAGTACGCACGCAAGTCGTCCCCGGGTGGAGTAAGGGAACGGCCGAAGGGCACGTCCTGATCAAATCCCATAAACCGAGCTGCTCTATCGATGTTATACGTCTGCCTCACCAGTCTTCCCTGATAGAAGCCGAAGATGAAGCCGAAAACACTGCTACACATGAACACCTGTTGCCCGTAGTGATCGAAGTTATCGAGACCCCGAGACCCGGAAGCAGACACATTCATCTCTATCCAGAAAATCTATCAACCTTGATGAGTCCTTGGGACGCTTGTCGCTCCACCACATAATCCTGGCGTACTCCGATTAAACCAAAGGAAGACCCCCTTGCGGAGCATAAGGCACGTAGTGTTCCCACAAGAAAGCCTGGAGAAAAGGGAGATTGACGAACGATGAAACACGACCCGTGGAGGAACTAGACATGTTCCCAGCCAAAGCACTTATATGTGCATACTGGGACCCAAGGAACAGACTCCCAATTGGTAAAGGCATTCCTCGCGCCAGCCAAACCGCGTAGGAAACAACGGAAGGCTTCAGTGTCCCGATAGGATCGTCCTCGAATATATCTCGCGACAACCAGAGCGTGAGGAATGCAGCTATGATCTTGGTGTTGCTGAGAGCGTCGGCCCTACCTCCAGATGAATACCAGTGGCGAATCCACCTCGTGTAATTCTCGTCGACGGAAGCATCGGATAAATGAAGTTGACTAATCTTCGCCTTTATTTCATCAATCAAAACGTCGCGAAGGACCCCCGGTTGGTCCCGCGGGAGGCTCCCGAGTACCGGAAGATGATACAAGGACGATACCGCCTCCAAGGAAATGGTAACCTCTCCGAAACCGGTAACGGCGGTATTCGTAGACCCACACCAGCGAGAGGCGAACGCAACAACACCATCGACATCTGCATGCACTCTCAGCTTCCCAGACGCTTTCAATGCATGTGCAATCCCGACGTCTTCTAAGATATCATACACCTTCTTGTCGTTCAACATGGATTCCAACCAAGGGATCCACTGATCCAAAGGAGCTCT